>JAPYZT010010534.1:0-16242 GCA_030522965.1 Tryphoninae sp. A BG-2022a | reverse complement strand
CACACACACACACACACGCACACGCACACGCACACGCACACGCACACGCACACGCACACGCACACGCACACGCACACGCACACACACACACACACACACCGACGGGAAAATGTTTGGGGAATCGCTTGTGAGCGATGCGTCACAAATCCTTCTCATTCTTTAATAAAGCCAGAGAGCTTCTACGATAGTAGAAGCTCTCTGGCGTAGAGTACGCGTGATCCAGTATTCGAGGGAGTCAGCATATATATTAAACGGGAATTAAAGGGACAGATCAAAGTGTTTTGAAATCGAGGGAGGATATTCCGATACGAGGAGAACGATCTCCGTGACATTGTATAATTACATATATAATTGAAATTTAATCGAATAATTTATACATTCATTATTTTTTCTTAGAAATAAATAAAATTAGTCAATACGATTGTTATCAATGTTGATAACTGACAGCGAGAATTATAAGTGCTGGACACTGGGCCACATTATTCTTATATCAAAAAACTATCCACAGCAATTACAAAAATATTTTTAACTGTTAAATTCAAAGATATAAAAATTTGTGATATTTAAAAAAATATTGAAAATTGAGTTCGATTAGGATTTTACCTTGTCTTTGACCGTTAGGATTCTAAATTTGTGAACATAAAATAGGATATGCTTCGATAGATAAATATACCGCGAAATAATAAATTGAAATGCACGAATTAAGATAAAGGCAGGTCTGGATTGAGCGTGCCCCCTACTTCGAAAGTATCTTCTATATGTAGCATATACTAGCCAAGTGATGAATAGTAATGAAAATTGGTTATCAGTCGAAACGCATCCTGTGCGAGATGAGAGAGGACACGAGACCGAGGTCCGGGTATGCCGGCAATGGTGTTACCGGCAGTGAAGCGCGTAATATCCCATTGATGATGGTCCGCATGGAAAGGTGGGGGAGGGAGAGCGGTAGTGAGGGAGGGACGCTGGTGAGGATGGTCGACGGGAGCCCACGGGAACTGAATTTGGGGTGCAAGAGAAGCGGATCACCGTTGACACAAAGCGGCCGTAATCCGTTTATCTTCTCGCCGGGCACTCCGAGAGCGTCGTCATCGTCGCCGTCGTCGTCGCCGTAGTCGACGACGACGTCCACGTGTTCCGACGCGGCACGTTCTATTCAACGAGAATCATGTCGGCCGAGAGCTCCTCGATGTCGACCGCGCTATGCTTCTCCCATTGAAGGTGCCAGAGAGTGACGGAGAGCGGGAGAGAGCGAGACAGTGAGAGAAAGAGACAGAGAGAGAGAGAGAGAGAGAGAGAGAGAGAGAAGAAATGGAAAATCACGAATAAAATTTATGGCGAAAAAGTAAAAAACGTTTTTCATTAATTCACTAATTTAAGCAATAAATTTATTAATGAAATCGCCTTTAGCAGACTAATATTTGTTTATTAATACAAAATTCGATCGGAGAAAGGAATTTGATCAAAAATTCTGAAAGTCATCTTATAAAAGAATAGCTCGATCTGACATTGCCGATTATTCCGACATGGTAGAAAAGGGTTGACCCAGTACATTTATTTTTGATCGTAAAATTAAATGATAAAGGTTTTCATAACTGTGAAGAAGATTTAAAATTTCTTCCGGAATTAAAAAATGAGTTTCGAGAAAAATTAATGAATAAGTTTAATCAGGGAGAAAAGGTCTTTCTACATGCCTAGCACTTCAAGATGAACATTGGACAAAGATACCGACGGATAGAGCAAAGGTAGGAACCTTAAGGAATTTTTTCTCGTCTTCGGAGAATACTACTCTATGAAAATTTCTCCATTTTTCTTTTCTCTCATTTTTCTCATTTCCTGGTGGCGAGATCTCCGTCACACAACTTCGTGACGAAGACGACGACGACGACTTGAATTATCATTCACCAGGAATTCCTACATGATCTCTGCTCTGTATTCACTCCATCATTTCTCTCTGTCGCCCCACCCCCCGCTCCCTCTATCTCTATCTCTCTCTCTCTCTCTCTCTCTCTCTTTCTTTCGCTCGCGCTCTCTCTCTTTCTTACTTTCTCGTGCCATTGGACAACCCAAACACGTCCAGTTGAAGAATAATGGAGAGAGAAAAGAGGTGTCAGTGGAATTTGTCGTCGGTACATGAGGAAGGAACGATTACTCGTAATGCATCTTTTCTACTTCTTCTCTTTTTAATTTCTCATTTTCTCGGTTAACAGGATCGACCATCTGTTTTTATTGATAAAACAGATTTTCTCAAAAATTAAAATCGACCGACATTTCGTCAATTGAGTATTGATAAGAATAACGAGAATAACAAAATAATGATAATAAGAATAATAATAACAATGGGAGAGTGCAAAGTCGCGACGTGACGAGAAATGAAGGCTTCTCGTTGAAAGGAGACCGCAGAGCCCTCGCGCGTATTCACAAAGGACTCACTGATATATTACGCTTATTAATGCCTCTATTCTCCCCTGAACGTTCTCGAGCTAACATTCTCCGAATCCTTCATCCTCCCTGTGTCTCACTCTTTCTCACTTGTCACTCGGCAACGTGAGATATGCCACCCCGCGCTTGGTGGAAACGAAAAAATAAATTTGTTATGAGCGATGCTAAAGAGTTGGCCGAGGGGACTCGAGGCAAGAGTTACACTAAACGAGGAATCGGCTTTGAGGGTGGTCCGATGAATAAACTACACTATATTTATAAACGAAATATTTCATCGAATATTTAATTGGCAATGATCGTTCACTATTTTATTTATAACGAGACGTAAAGAATTTAATTTTAATTTGATTTCTTATTTTGTCTGACATTGAAACTTAGTCTTAGTCATGAGCAAGCATACGCGGCAGAATATTTTTATTTCAATTAATTCCATGCCGATTTTTGTTCTATTTAAAATTATTGTATATTGCCGATTTTTCTTGTCGTGGCGACGAGACGCCGCGCCGGTATCATTGCTCTCGTCTCTCTGGGCAGCTTTTCCATTCATTCACACCTTCAATATTCATGTCGTGCAACCGGTGTGTGGGTGTACGCGAGAAGGACGAAACGAGAGGGGAAAGAAACGACTCGAAACGCACGTTTTGTCATGCTGGGTGGAAAACGAATTTACATCGTCGAACGAATGCACCACCACTCTTTCAACGATTCTTAGCGTTTACTTCAGAGCTTCTCACCCGTGCCAGTATATTGTATTGTCGAGTCCTCGAGAGGGCGAGAAGAGACCACGAAAGTGCGTTAACCCTCGCGATACATATACCATATCAGTATACATGTGTGTATGTATGTATAGACGGTTCTTAATTTCACGCACAATATCTGGCGCTTGTGGAACGAGGCAGAATGGATTTTTTCCCGTTACTTGGGGACGCTTGTTTTCAGGGTTCGACCGTGTGCCCGGGACGTTAATTTTTCCCCCTTTTTTTTTCTTTTTTTTTTTTTTTAGTAAAGCCGAAGTGGAGGGAACACTTTGTAGAATTTGGTACGATTGTTCGAACCTCTTGATGACTCGTTGCCTCGTCGTGTGGAATTATGAACTTTAGGGGAAAAAAAACAATAATTTTTATTTTTAAAAAAACGTCGACGTCACGTATTTCGACAAGGTCTCGGTGAAAAAAAATTGAGATTACTTATTAATTGGCACGTACATATGAATATTGGTGTAAAAGCTTTTGTACAGAATGAAGGAAAAAGAAATGGCGCGGTGTCGAAAACAAGCGCTTTTACTTTATTGTTTCTATAAATAAATATATATATATATATATATATATATATATATATATATATACATGTATAGCGTCATGTAGGTTTATTAATTTTCATCGTACTGCCGGGCAACGCGTATACTGCACTATATTCACCTTATTAACAAGGCAAAATCGCCAGAGATTAAACAAACGGTGCTTCTCTCGATTTGAGCATTTTCCGTGCACATTCTCGAGCTCAAATATCCGCCTTTCTCTCCTTTCTGCCCATAGCTTCAGCCTCAAGTGAATATGCTTTTTTATCTTCGTTTTCACCTTTATCCCATGTATTTTCCGCAAGCCCGACCACGAAATTCCACAGAGCTAATCTTCGGTGTTCGAGAACGCATTGTGTAATATTGCGCGAACTCAAAGCTTTTACCCCTTTACGCCCCTCGTATATTGGGTACCTATGCAACGGTATTGTTATGCATTGGCTTATAATGGCGTCCAAAAGGCTTTAATATGTTCGGGTGAGAGCTTTGGATCCTCACTTTCTCCTGCCACAATCTGTGTCCGATTCAGCGAGATTTTACGTTGCTCTTAATCGTAGAAAAAAATTGGGACTTTGGGAACGATTCTACTTTTGTGTCTTTCAATTTGGCCAAACAGATGTTTATTTAATGGAGATAATCGAGTTAATGTTATACAAATAAAATATAGGTACGTTTTATAAGAAGCGAACGATTGATTTTTGTATATTTTTTAAACCAAAATTTTTCGATAATTTTTCAAAGTATGGTATACAATTATATAATAAGTACAGACGGGGTGAAGACGGAATTTGAAAATCCGTTCGATGAAAAACGCGATCGATGATCTGTCCCAAAATCGCAAGATTCGTCGCGTATACATCTAAATAATGACAAAAATAAATAAAAGTGTCATAGACTTATGTTGCATCGGAGCTAATCCTGTCGATATGTTCTCGCTTTAACCTTGCCTTCGGCCAAAGTCCTTCGGTGATTACACAAAAAAACAAACGTTTGGGCCAAGATCTACAAAATCGCTCATTACATGATTTCCATTCTTTAGTCAGAAGATATAATATATATCGCAGAATATTTATCCGAGCCGAAAACTTTTCGCGATTACGAATCACGAGTACCTGCCTAGGTACGTACTCGTTGAGAAATCAAAACTTGGACGCATGGAAATGAAGAAAAACAATGATATTTTCATTTTGTTTTTATTTTATTCGCTGAGACAGGACTTTGACACGAAGGTTTTCTGCATATGGTAAAGATCTCTTGGGGCCTTTGACTTCGTGAAGCACACAACAATGAATGAAGCACGATGGTGGAAAAGGGACCCGAAGAAAGCAAAAGAAAAACACGTAGGACGAATTCAAACACCTTTTAAACAAAAGCATGAAAGAAAAGAAGAAATACCTACTCGAGGTTCGAAGAAAATGTTTTGAAGAATAAACGAGATAAAATTGGAGATGAAAACCAGCGGTATAAAGGGAAAAGGTAGAAGCTCATTCGTGAGAACTGTACTATTCCCGTATGCATATTGCTGGGCCGATGAGCCTCAAGAGAGTTTTCATTTGCGGGTGGTGTGTAGGACATATATTTAGAGCAAAGAAGTTTTTATTGGTGCTGAAACGCGTGCCTGGCAAGAGCGCGCAAGAGCTTTCAATACTCGTCAGAAGTGTTTGTATAGACACGATGGAAGATGTGTGTTTTCTGATACCATCTCGTACTCTTTATCTTTCCGTAAGCTCTTATTTAAACGTTCCTTCTGTGCGACGATTCAATTGTGAGCCGAAGCTCGAGCACTTTTGATTCTTCCGTTTCAGGAATAATCGACTTCACAATATTTTTAGCTTTGTACCGTAAAGCCGTTGGTTCTTCCGTGTGAAACACAAGATGGAAAATATAGTTTACATCGCGAATAATTTATTTTGTTCGAACAAATTCCATTGCGCAAGGTACTTGATCGATAAACTCGTTAATCGTGTCGATCATTACAGACAGATCGAAATAAAAATACAATGCATGAATATTAAAAAATCATAGGAACGATTGTTAAATATTGGTTTGGCCAAAAACTAATTGCATTTTTAATAGACGGATCGCCGTATGTTTATTATAAAGAATTAAGAAAAATATTAATATTTCGAATTTGAAAATGAAAAGCGATGTTAAGCGTTAAATGAAAGTTTCACGGATCGCCGATCGAGCTGATGGTCAAACACGTGCATTTTTAACGGGCTACTTCGTTGGAACTTGCTTATTATTTTATTTTTGTGTTGAAAAGATTCTTTTATTGTTTCTTCTCCTCTGTCGAACTGGTTGGACGAAAAGTTGTGCCAACAATGGCGCGATCTCGCGTGGTTCGATCGGTAGTATTTTTGAAGGCAGGTGTCTCGCGGGCCGAGGAAGACAGAGAGAATAAATATAGATTCTTCATCGTCTCTGTCTTTCATCCGCAAAATCTCTCATACTAGTTTCCGCTCTACATATGTGCGTCTCTCTTTTTCCGCTTCGGGCCTTTTCCCGCATTGCGCGGGAGCTTTCTTCGGTGCCTGTGGGGATTTCGCTAATAAGCGAATTCGCTCGTAGCACCGAAGCCGCGATTGGCATTATAACACCGTATAGTACTACACTAGGGAAGCCTTTTATCAACGTGTCGAAGCCATGCGGATTTTGTCGGTAAGACACGTCGCGAAAACCATACTCAACAATCATTATCGATTTATTTTTGGGTTCTCAAAAAATTGTATTTTCTTTTGCATGTTGGTCCCTTGAACTTTAAAAATCCGCTCCAACAGAGAATGTATCTTTGAGTTTAATAACACAAGCCATATAAAAAAATAGCACGCTTTATCAAAATTCTATCAAGCAGCGAGTAAACACGATCAGAATCGATTAAAGAAAACGAAAACCAAGAAGAAACCGATGCGGATAATACGAGAGAGACGGGGAATTTCCAAGTTTCGTGTGGGCAGTGTGCTATATACGATCCTCCCACGCACGGCTTTGCGCATGCGTCGGTGCCTCCCTTAAAACAATGCGCCGACCAATCTCGCAAGACAAAGAGTCTCGTAGCTGATTGGTTCGGCTCGTCGAGCCAATCTTTCGTTCCTCGTATTCCCGTATAATATCTCCCGTACATACATATGTGTCTATATATATATTTGTATGTGTGGTTTTTCGAATATACATTCTCAACACGTGCGGTGTCTGGCCTGCGTCTGATACACAAGCCCTTATTTTTTTTATTTTCTTCCACGCAACCGAATCTCCCTTCTCAACCCTAAGCAACCCTTCAATTTCTTAGCGTTTCGAACTCTCTTTTCTTTTTCAACTAAATTTTAAAACATTTCGAGTATGTAAACATAGAAGATAGGAAGAAATATCTAAAAAGGCCAGAAAAAGGGAAAGATATAAAAGAACGCCATGATATAACCAATTCTGCCCCCCCCCCCCCCCCAAAGGCCCTTCCTCTTTTATACATTCGACTCGCCGTACACGATGAATTTCAATTTTTACCCTTCGCGCACATTATGGCATAATACATACGAACTAAGGCCACTATACGAGAATTCGTCATGGTGAATATTATACGCGTAATATAAACAGACATCGATAGTCATCATATATCTCGCATGCATGTATACTTAACGATGTAAATATTTCTCGTGTTTACGAACTGCTTGTATCGGAAAAATATATATTGAAATATAGGGAAAAGGGGAAATACGTACAGTTTTCGAAAATATTTTGCGATTAGGTAAATGAACTAGGGAGGAATATTGTTTGTTATTATTATTTACTGATTAACGATATTACTCGGTGAAAACTTATTTTGTTTTTAGTATTGTGATTTTCGTTATTATTATTCCATGAGCGATCTTTGGTTGTTGGATCGCATTTAACTTTGTATTTAACTTTGATTATTGGATCTGGTATTAAAAAGATAAACTTTTGGATCAAATTTTATCTTGGCAATTGAATTATTTGTATTTTTTTCACCTAAGAATAATAAATAATATTTAATCATGGAAAAACTGAAATATTATTTACAATGTTTATGTTCGTTATAAAACGAGAATGATAATTTTTCAAATTTTGACGATTTACATTATTTTGAATTTATAATATATTTTTTATCGAAAATATGTTACAGACGGTGAGGCATATAGACGAACGAAAAATATGTCGTCTTTTCGTACACGTATATAACATATAAATGTCGATGGCAAGCTCCCTCGGTTCGTCGATTACGCTCTCTTTCTCTCGATGTGCGCGCCCCGCCAGTATGTTCCCTTGGTAATGGCCGTGCCGGAAGCGAGATGACGCGTGACCCCCAGACGGATGCATTAGACGCACTTCCGGCGGTGCGACGCCCGCTGCCGTCGACGCTACGAGGCTCTCTCGCCTCGTTCGTTCGTGAAACTCAACCGGCCATTCCGTCCATTACGAATCATCGAGCGTAATCCCAAGTGATCGAGAGGATCGAGTCAACGATTTTTCGGCGTATATGCGTAAATGGGGAATAGGAGCGCGAGAATAGTCCTCTAAAATTCCAATAACGATACTTTCTAATGCGCTTCGTGTGTTTCTAATAAATCACGTGATGACCATTAACCGACAAGACGCCATTAATTCAATTACAGTGATCACATAATCGTATTATTAAATCGATCATAGCGAAATTTATTTGATTTTCTTAATAGATCATCTTAAACATTGTTAATTATGTTTTATTAGATCGAATCCTCGCATCGATTGAATTTCATTATGGGAGCTTTTGTTCTCATTGTTCTATATTTTTCAACCAAGGAATGAAAAATGTTTTAGTCTTTGAGTTACTTGTCATAAAACTGAAATGAAGGTTGAAATGAAGACGATTATAATTTCCTGTTTATTGAAAGTCCAGAACTCTCTGTCTCGCGAAACAGATTTCTCTGTGCGCGTGCCTGGATGCGTACATGCCTATGTTTATGTATGCCTGTATGTGCGTGCGCGCGCGCGTTTGTGTGTGTATGTGTCATTATAGGGTACAGTAGTAGAGTTCTCTTGCGCGATGAATGGACGAGAGCAGAGTCTCGAGAGCAAGGCGAAACGAAAGGACTGGACGGGCGCGGAAGGATCGATCCTGATGGTGTACCTACTGGTACTGTGCCTCTGCTAGAACCATCGAAGTACAGCCAGGGAAAGGAAATGAAATCCCCGACGACGACGACGACGACGACGGCGACGACGACGACGACGACGACGACGACGACGATGACGGTGGCGACGACTACGACGACGACCATGTACAGAAAGAACTGACAGATCTCCTTCGCGTCTCATTATTAGATGAACGTATTTTCCACTACGGGATCTCTCTGCGATTTGTTTCTCACCTATATGCATCAGGNNNCAGGTATTTTAGAACACGTGCCAACTCGGTGATTTCGATACATCTAATAATACGTAATACTACCAGAGTTACGTAAGAAATTATATGACCTCGCCTAATGTGACCATTTTGCTTAAATATTGCCTCAGGTTTTTTAAGTATCGAAATTTTATTGTTCCATAGTTTTGATGTGCGACCGTAAATATTCTTCAAATTGCAAGTTTGAATATTCCGCAACTGCTGTTGATTTTTTATTGTACCGGATTCGGTGGTTTGCGACGAATATTGAATTGAAACGGCAGCATTTTGCATTTAACATTTGATCATTGATTTGGAATTCTGTATTATAGATACACGAGAGTAGAAATTAGAGTGCGAAATTGTATAAAAATACGATTTACGCAGATAACGACGAGTTTAATTTCTACACGCATCTTCTACTCGTATTCCCTAAATTACGCTTCTTTTCTGATTCTTTTCAATTAAATAATAATAATTTTTTTATACAATTCGGCTTAGCGCTGCAAATCGAATTGGATTAATAATGATTTGGTGCTTTCGGGAAACGCATAAATAATGCTCTATATGATAGGGATCGTGGCATCGATGGAGGCGAAGCTGAAGCAGCGGCAGAGGATAGAAGAACGAATCGGAAAATGGCTGAGTGGTACGAGGTGAGAGGAACGTCGATAAATAACGAGTCCGTTGTCCCGAAAAACTTCAACTTTTGTTATTATTTTTCTCTCGCGCATCCGCAACTCCGTTTTTCCTACCCCATAGGTACCTACGTCGACGGTTGTTTTTGTTATCGCGGTTGAGTGTGACACGGCACTGCTCGACGTAGAAAGCAAGACGAATTGTCGTCTCGTCTCATCCCCCCCCCCCCGGTGTAAGCCTTCTTGGATGAGGCGGATTTATCAATATTTTACGAAATCGATGAAAAATATGAAAAAAATAATGGAAGTGAAGGGATGTTAATTCAATGTGGCAAATCATAAACGATCGTAACATTCAAAGATTTTATTTTCTAAATGAAAAGAAATTTGTATTGTTTTTATTCGAGGTATTACGAGTCGTGATGTAAAGTATAATTAGATGCCTATGCGTGTGTTAGGAATAAACGACACATAAGTATTGGTAGTTTAGTCATTTTCGATAGGTACAATATTGGAGTTATCTTGTGATAGGACCTAATAACTTTATTACGTTTTTTATAAAAAATATCTGATAAGTCAGACAAAACACAACTAGAAAAAGAACATCGATACTTTGTTTTTTCGATAAAAACTGTAAAAAATTACGGCTCGTATCTGAGACATAAACTCAAAGATATTCGTCGATCTGTCATGGAATGTGCGATATAAAGATAAGGATCATTCATTAACGTTAACGCAATGTCACAAATTGAACCATTTTCATACATAGCAAAATTAGCCGTAGCTTCATGAAAGCTTCAGGTTTATCTAATCAATATCTAAATTTAAGCTGAAGTTTGTAGCTGAAGTTTGAGGATAATGTGGAAAATCCGAACTTATTAGAACGATCGATACTTGTGTATCGTTATATAATAATAATAACAATACCAACAACAACAACAACAACAACAACAACAACAACAACAACAACAACAACAACAACAACAACAACAACAACAATAATAATAATAATTGTCGTTGTTGTTGTTATTGTTGGTATTGTTGTTGTTGTTGTTGCTGTTGTTGTTGTTATTGCTATTGTTAATATTAATATTAATGTAAATCAAAGTGCGTACATCTGTCTCGACGTTCCTATAGTGGCACGAGGTTTCCTCATTCACCCTTCCGAGGGAAATACTGGAAGGCGAGGCAAGTTAAGGGGAAACCGGTGAGTACATCCATACATATCCGCGAAACAAAGGCCGTCTCCGGAGCCGAGCTTCTCTCGTTCTGAGCCGCGCATGTAGAGCGCAGTAGAAACGAGACCGATGCATCGATATACCGGAAACACGTCTCCGGTGCAGGCAAAAGCCCAGAATGGAGAGAGATAAAAAAACAAGTGAGTTTTATGAAGGGACGAGAGAAGGCCGCGAGGGGGTGACACTGTTGGGATGCGGTTGCCGATCTTTCAGAGGTGTGGTTGATACATGCTAGCGAAGCATCTCTGGTAAGCGACGAGTGTATTCTCGATACTAAACAGTTTTCCGTAAGATTTCGGATCGTATTTATTTAACAAACTTTGACAAATTTCTAATTTCTAACTAAGAATCTATAAAATGTCGGTGAACAAACTTTATTGAATAAATATTATGGATTTTTGCAGAGTTTTTTGTACTTGCAAAAACAACACAAATAAACTATTCGTATTGTTTTCTTTTTTTCATTTGGTATAAAGTTTCGAGAAGTTACTTTTGAAAACACACATTATAAACTACTGCAAATAGTTGTTTGGTAAGGCCATTTTGAATAACGCGCATCGATGTTTCGGAGATATTGCGCCGAATATAGCGTATGATTGATAATAACGTTTCTTTATCTCGAAAGTGAAAGCTCGAGCCTCAGGCTCTTGAGTGTGCTACGAAAGAGAATTCAGTCAAGTGGATCGTGCCTGGCATAACTAGATCGTGTCAAGATAGTCATGAAATAGGAAAATACATTCGTTGTGTTCGATTGCGAGAGTGCGCCTCGGGTCACCTCAAGAGAGAGGAAGAGAAAAAGACGGGGTTAGAAAACGCAATGGAGGATATTTCGGCATCGGGCAGATCAACTGTATGAAGGGGATGTTGCGTATTGGCTTTCGTCACTGAGTTACAACGATTCTCTCTCTCTCTCTCTCTCTCTCTCTGTCCTTCTATCTGTCATCGAAAGAATGAAAACGTTCAATATTCATGAACATTGGTCGGAATGCTCTCGGGGCGGCTTTACAGAGAGATTTCGAGGAATGGGGGATGAGCATAGATTTATACACGAATCTTTTCTTCCGTCCACTGTGTCGTCCAACAATGGACAGTTTACTTCTTATGAAGGAAAAAATGGTTCTAATTTCTCTGTCCGCAAAGCAAATAAAAATAATTATTTTCAATTAGTATTTTATGTCAAACATTACTGGTTCATTATTAAAGTATAGTTATTGCAAATCATTCTTGACTTTACTGAGGATTTTGTACTTTTGTTTGCAATCACAAATTTTGTCTTTCTGCGATCTTTAATACTGGATCTTTTGTTCGAAACATCGTATAACACTCCATACTTCTCCCCTTTCTTCTCATACGATTGCGACTATGCTCACTGGTAACTATAACGTTGTTATTCACCCATTTCTTCCTTCCTTACTTCTCTCTTCACTCTTTATATTCATTGAAATATGCTCGCAGATGGGAGTAACAAAGAGAGAAAGAGAGGGAGAGAGAGAGAGAGAGAGAGAGAGAGAGAGAGAGAATGAAAGACTGAGGGTTTTCAGGAAGTCGACGAAGAAGCGAGGTACATAAGTCCCATCAACGACGGTGGATCAACTTGTCACCCAGCCATCATGAAGCATACGCACTGTATTAAGCTTCGAGGAAGCATCTATTTCTTTTTACCTCGATCTGTTGAAGTTAACCACCTGACGATAATCGAGTGAGAGGGTAAACGAGATAAAGACAGATAAAAAGAGAGACTTACAGAAAAAGATATACGAATTAGCTGATAATGATCGACGTAACATTCGAGATGATTGAAGCAAACATTAGGAGGTAGCCCAAAGCAAAAAGTAGAAGAGGTAAAAATTAGGAGGTGAGAACACACAAAAATACAAACCCCGCGCGAATCTCAAATGTGTTCTAAGTACACCTCAAACATACCAAAAGTCGACTTCAAATGCATCTCAAAAACGGTCCAAACACAGCCGAAGACTATGTCCATAAATATAAAAAATCTTTGAGTTATCTTCACAATGTCTTATTAATTGCTGTTCAAATATGAAGACAAGTGGAACTATGTTTAGTTTGTTTACATCCCAACGAGGAAAATAGTAAAAATGACATTCATACTATCAATTTCGTGATCTACAAGAAACATTTAATTAAATACGTCTTTCAATTTGTTTAAAAAAATGGAGATTTTCTGACCTTTATGTGTTTGAGACTGTCAGGCCTTTTCAAAAACTGTTTAGAAGATTCGTGAACATTTGCGCTTTTCTTTTTAATTTCTATGAGAAAAACATAACGAAGAAGAATTTCCAGGATGTGTTGATCATGATCATGACCATCATACAAAGTAAAAACAATCCCAACACGCTATAAACATATCGTAAATACATCTCCAAGACATCTTAAATATGCATAACCTTAAGCACATCTTCGTTGCCTTCTCAAAGGAACGTCCTGACTAAAATGCATTTGAATTCAGTATACCTAAATAATTCTTCCCAAAAATTTATTACGAATACTCTAACTATTTGACGTATTTTAAATATTTTAAAAAGTCAACTATATAATAATAATCGTACAGTTCAGTCCACATGGTAAAACATGTTCTCTGTTAAATTCCGAGCCCTTTCGTGAGGGGGGGAGGGGGGGGGGGGGGGGGGGGGGGGGGGGGGGGAGAGAGAGAGAGAGAGAGAGAGAGAGAGAGAGAGAGAGAGCAATGAGTGTTCCATGCGATGGTGCACGGGAAATAAGAGCGAAGAAAAGAAACGAGGAGATAAAAGAGCGCATTTGTCGCATTTGAAAAAAAGAGTCTACGCAAAGAGCGAAGGCAAATCTTCGTGGGACAACCGGGTGCATCGTTTGCAAACAAAACAACGAAAAGTCAACAAACGTTAAACACGACAGGTTAGGCATCATATATATAATTGCAAAAAAATCATTCTTCTATTCAAATTAATATTTTAGATTAGACAAAAGTCATTGCGATTGTTAATATATTTCACTGTTTTTATTGCATCTTTTTCATAATGATTGTTTGTGATAAGCATGGTTTGAGTCTGATTGACGAATGATTTTTAATAGTATTTTCTCATTCGAATAGGATTCGTACAGTAAGCATAGAAATAAGGTATAGGCTATGAAGAGTCAGCAGCATTACAACCTCAACCGGATCGTAGTTGAATTCGCACAGACAGGTATAGTTTGGTTCCGGTTCGGGCCATTAGTTGATGAGCCCGCTCTATCCTCGTCGGCCTTCTCTCCCTCCCCCCCCCCCTCTCTCTCACTCTCTCGCTCTCTCTCTCTCTCTTTCTCTCTCGCTCCCTCTTTCTCTCTTCACAGCAACCTCTAGGAGAGTCTCTACCGATGTTACCATTTTGCCGTCGATTTTACGAGTTGCCTCTGTCGTGAATCCATCCTCTCGCTGTTTGCTATGCCCTCTCTGATGCGCCCTCTTTACCAGGATGTGGATATTATAATGAAAAGCTTCGAGCTCACTCACTTTCTCTCGCTCTCCCACTCTCTTCATTGTGGTGTCTATTATTGCTGCGCTCTTCGGATGGTCTTGCAGGTCTCGATGCACACCGGAAGTTGAAGGGTACCGCGAGAGGCCATACATTCCCCCGAGATGAGAGTCATAGGAGAGCAGCGAGAGAGTGGCGGATAACAGTACCTACTATAATAATATGAGCGCAGCCCGGTTTTCGATATCGACGTACATGTAGGGATTTCGATGATAAAGTGTCGATTTTTGTCAGAATCACGATTGGAATCGGCGATCATTTTAAATAATCCTTTCAAATCAATGAATGCGAATAATTTTTATCTCAGAAAACACTTATTTCATCCCCAAAATCCGACATTCTTTGTATTTTTCGAACAATGGCTGGAAAATAATAATTACAAATCATGTAATTATAAACCAATCATGAATTACAAGTCAAGAAAATAATTCATGGACGAAAATCATGTTCTTTTTTCGTCCAATTATTTTGTTGCAAAAATTACTTTGTATGTTACACGCTATACTTGATGAGCATCGGGGATGAATTTGGTCGGTGGGAGCCAACGGAGTGTATATGGGAGGAAAGAGGGAAAGTGCTCACACAGAAAGGCATTCAGGGCATTCACGAGGAAGAACTCACGAACGAGCGAGTGGCTGAATGAGCGAAGTCTCGACCCCGACGTATTCCGCCTTTCCATCTACTTTTTCCTCGACCCCCTCAAATCTCCTACTGCCTCGTACCTACCCCTTTGCCGGTGGCCTTCACCCCCTCCTCCACCTTTCTGAAACCACCCTATCTCGGGCATCTCTCTCTCTCTCTCTCTCTCTCTCTCTCTCTCTCTCTCTCTCTCTCTCTCTCTCTCTCTCTCTCTCTCTCTCTCTCTCTCTCTCTCTCTCTATCTCCTTCTCTCTCCTGTGACTTTTACGATATATATCACACTCGCACGTTTTACTTTACCTCTCGTTATTTTCACTCTCTCGCACTCATTTTAGCACAAGGCTTGATTTACCCCTTTTCTTCGACGCCCCCACTGCCCACTCTGTCTGTCTGTCTGTCTGTCTGCCTCTCTCTGTCTCTCTCTCTCTCTCTTTCTCTCTCTCTGTCTGTCTCTCTCTCTCTTTCTCTCTCACACACCCTCTTTCGTCTTCCTATATTATTTCCACCTCGGTGATTCTACTACACCGTCTAACCCCTTGTTGAAATATCTCTACAGCTTTGCCAAGGTCTTGAATTAATTTTTCTTTTCTTATAACAAATGAACTATAGCATGGGCATAACCATAGCCTGATAAAGCAAAGTGGAGAATAAGTGCGGAGACACATGTTTTCAATATCTTGAGACTAAAAAAGGACCGTTTTAATACTACTGTTTATTAATCGTGGTGCGTGACCTAGAGAGGTTTTATACGATTTAGGTTGTGGCTAAAAGGCAGTAGCCAATGGAAATATTAGCAAAGATGCAAACATTTTTGACGTAATGTTTTTTGGGTTTAATCGATAATTTCTTATCTTCCAGAAACGACATAAGACTTGCTTAAAATGTATTCAGTAAAGAATAATGCACTTAGCTAGAGAAGAATGCCGATAAATAAATAATTACGCTAAAAATATTGTTTGTCAAAGAAAAAATGATAAGAAAAGAGAGAATCATAAGAGATACCGAGAAATCAGTAACAAAGCTGAAACGGAGATAGCTATCGTTCTCTTCTCTGCTCTCGGCTTTGTGCACAAGCGCGCGAGAGAGAGAGAGAGAGAGAGAG
>JAPYZT010010456.1:0-10603 GCA_030522965.1 Tryphoninae sp. A BG-2022a | reverse complement strand
TATATATATATATATATACCCGCATATATATCCGCATACAAATATATACATACATATGTGTGTGTGTGTGTGTGTGTGTGTGTGTGTGTGTTTATATATATCGGTTTAATTCGGTTACTCCTCGGTTGGTTGGCTTATTTCGGTTAATTTAATTTAGTCGTACACGAAGCAGTCAAAATTAGTCCTCGTGTTCTTGTAAAATTTCAACAAAAAACATAATAATTCTTGAACTTTACACGTTAAAATCGTCAAAGATTTAAACCGAGCTTTCTCGTAAATGTGAGAATTTCCGTTATCGACTCGAGATTCGCTGTTAAATTCGCGAAATTCTCGTTGTCTTCGTCTTCTTTTTTTTCTTTTTTTCTTTTTCATCAGATAATTTCGCTAATTGCCACTTCGTTAATTTTCGACCAGAATCCATTGGTAAGGAACAATGTGAGACAGAGGGGTGACTTCTTCAATGAGACGACGATTCCGCAAAACAAAGTTATCGGGGAAAGATTTCGTGCTTGTGTCGTGAAAGCTTAACGGAGAAACTCTGCGGCTTCATAGATCCACCCCATCTCCTCCCCCCCCCCCTCGCTCTCTAGCGCCCCTCAAAAGAAAGGATAGAAAATATTCCCCCGAGAATACGCTTTTCTTCGTGCAAGCTCGAAACGAGAATCGAGAGAAACGAGAGAAAAAGAGAGTGAGACAGAAATCGTCCGAGAATCGTGGAACACGCCGGAGAGCTGATAATCGGTAATGGGAGTTTTAACAATTTATACGTATATATATATACATCTATTTTATATCCTTTGGGAATTCTCCACGCTGCGTCCATCCACCCTTTCCTTCTCTCAATGGTCGTTTTAACGCTGGCGAATGGTTCGCTTCAAACTTTTCGATCCATTCGTCCCCCACGATATATTTACCGCTACCAAGCTTTCCTCCCTCTCTCTCTCTCTCCCTCTTCTCTACTTTTCCACTGGAGGAATGCGTTTGCAAAAGCATCGCGATACCGAAAGAAAGATCCAACGTAGAGAATTATGCAGATTCTCAAATGATCGCATCTCTTCTCACTGTTGGTGAAAACATGGGGGGGGGGGAGAGCTCTCATTTTTCTGGCTAAAAGATAGCTCCCCTTTCCTTCTTTTTTTTTTGCGTTTTATTTTTTTCAAAGAAACGTCCGCATTCTTCCCTCTTCGTGACAATCGTGTCGTTGCGGTGTTTTATTTTCTTTACTTCTTCTTTTTTTTTTTTACAGAAGGTAGGTAAAGGGACAAAACCGCGAAAATCCGCGTTCTAGATTCCTATATAGTTTGCCACTCTGTTTTTTTTCCCTCTTTTTTTTGTTGTTTCCTTTGTTTTTCGTTTTTTAGCTTTAATCCCCACCATCGTTCATTTGCTTTATCGTCGGAAATGCGCGAGAGTCGCGGTTCCCTGCCTGTTCATCCGAGAAAACAAAAAATTCTTTCTGATTCTCGCGTGTGTCGTATTTTTTCTGTTTGTTTCTTGTTTTTTTCGGCCTTTCGTCAAATACTCGCGCGTCATTTAAATTTTCTCGAGATGCTCGTGTAATCCGTGACAAGATGTAAAAAATTAAAATCTTTTTTGCATACGTTAAATTTGTATCGGTTCTCCCTCCCCCCCCTTTTTTTTTAATGGTTAGCGGATTCGAAAGGGTTGAAAATAAAACTAGAAAGGGGTGGATACAAAATGCATAAGAATAATAGAAATAGAAAAATGAAAGGAACGAGAACGTCGAAAAAAAGACGATTTTTAATGAGAAAAGCGAATAAATTCGAGAGAACACGGAATAGGACAATTAAAAACGTGAATAAAATGAAATGGAAAAAAAAGAAGGATGAAGAAAAAAAGGAGGATGTACGTACTTCCCGACGAAAATATAAAAGGTTTTCTCGACATTGGAATTGTATAGAGAGGGTTGAAGAGGATTATCCGGCGCTTCATTAATATCCGGTATGCCCAAAGAGCCAGGAAACTCTCGACTCTTCGCTGTTATGGGAGGAGGAGGGGCAGGAGGGGGAGGATAGTACCGGGAATGGGAGAACGCGCGAGGGTAAAAGAGGGAGGAAGGGATGAAAGTGGAATAAAAAAGTGTAATTTTGCTAAAGTGTATATGTTCGCGAGAATAGAAGGGAGAGGGAGAGTCGAGAGATGACGGGGATAGAAGAGAGCGAGGAAGCATGGAAAATGAAACTCCGGAGAAAAGGGCCATTTCAAATGGAGCCTGTACTCCATTTTAAAGTGCATTCTCCACATCCTCTCGCGAGACGTAAGCCACACTGGCACTCTCTCTCTCTCTCTCCTTCTCACTCTTTCCTCCTCTCCTTCTCCATCTCTCTCTCAATTTTACTCTCTCTTTCTCCTTCTTCTTTGGCGAGAGTGGAAATACCATGAATGAGGAGTCTCGGTGGCGGTTCCAGGCTCCCGTAGGAATTCACGTTGGCATGCAGCATAGAAGGGCTCTTATATACACCTATGTGTGTATATATATATACATATATACGTAGTTTCGGTATTGCTCGATTTTACGCCAAGAATGAAACGGAATTTTCCATTTTAAGTCTTCTTGCCCATCTTTACTCGTACGGAAACACGCATTACTTATGAACTTTGTGCAGCGATATTGTGTGTAAAGATAACTGTGGAGTATACGTACGTTGAATGTTTTCTATATGAATTTTGTTGTTGTTTTTTTTTTCTTGTGTATTAGTCGGATTTCATTTCCGGGAGAATGCGAGTGGGTGTGACAAGGAAGTTGGCACGGATTGACGCTTTTTGCACTGTGTCGGTCGTGGCTCCAAAAATTGGTAACCAAGATGTCATATTCCAATTTTACAGGAAAATTCTAATTTTTGGAACACCCCGATAAAGTTCTTTTATGGAAGAAAACAAAAATTTGTTTTTTTTGAGTTACCACAAGTTTCGAAATTAAATTACAAACGGCGAGTTTTGTCATGGGGAGGGGGGGGGGATTATGTTTGGCCCAAAAAGACTTTTCGCGGGTAATGGAAAATCGGAAATTTTCCGTACAATAAGAATATAACATTGTCATTTCCGATTTCTTATAATTTCTAGATTGAACGATGGAAAAACGGAAAATCTCAGTGTTTTTGTTTCATGAACAAAGAAATTCACCCTTCCGAAAATTCTCAGCCTCTAATTTCCATCTTATTTAAAATTTAGCTCTGTCCCATATCCCAAAAATTCGTAAGGTAAAACTTTCCTTCACCAACGTTCGCGAAAAAACGTAATTCAATAAAAATAATTATTTTTAATTACTAAAGGTGATAATAGCCTTGGGTCGTCTTCGTCTACAATAGACAAACGGACTTTTGAGAATAAGGTGGAATATCGCTGCAGAGGAGTATCGTATTAAGAGTTAGATGTCGCGAAAGCGGCGACAAGAGAAGAGAAAGAGAAAGAGAAAGAGAGAGAGAGAGAGAGAGAGAGAGAGAGAGAGAGGGAGAGAGAGAGAGAGAGAGAGAGAGAGAGAGAGAGAGAGAGAGAGAGAGAGAAATAGCGCGTAATACTGAAATGAACTCGGAAGCTCTCGAGTGTCCCGAGAACCTGAAGAGATAGAGAGGCTCACCACGATAGCATGGTGGAGTGGCGACGGTGGATCTCCCATTCTTCCTGTAGTAACCAAGAGGCATAAGGCGCGCCCGCGCGCGCGCGAGAGAGAGAGAGAGGAACCAAGAGAAAGAGATGAAAAAGATATATACATATAAACCCATACACGTATTTCTACCTTGAATTGCACTATTGCATTGGTAAAGCCGGTCTGGCCCGTCTCTCGCGCTGAATATTCGAATCGCTTTGCGAAATACAAGAGATTATTAAAATATTTAAACGAGGTCGTGGGTCAGAGGACCGTTATACCGACCGATGGAAGACAGACAGAGAGGGAAAGGGAACGCGAGATAAAGAAAGAGTCATAGAGAGAGAGAGACCCACACACACACAGGTAGACAGACAGAGACAGAGCGACCTTTATCTTTCGCGAACTTCTCAATTAAATGCTAACGAGCGAAGAGCTCCTTCCGTCCGAATACCGTTAACCATGGAAGCACCACGGCTACCTGATCGCACTTTTAGTCTTTCCTCCTTTCTCTCATATACATACACTCGGGGATATATATATGTATTTTTGTTTCACCACCCCTGTCCCCAGAAGACTCTTTCTCTCGTCTCTTCATATCGTCTAGCCCACTCTCGTTCCATACTCCTTCGCTCCTTGCCGTTTCCACGACGACATTGTTTTAACGAGGGTGAGTACCTGCAATTTGTTCGGGACGTAGTGTTAGGTCCCGCGATTTCGTCGCGCTAGGCCGTGACACTAGCTTGATGACATGTGCACAGTGTTCTCGAACGAGCCTTCTACTTTTTCACTCGATGTTTGATTGCAGTTTGTCTATCGAGTTGAACAATTTGTCGCACGGCCTTAAGATGGTACAGTTGAATTTTCTGCGGATGGAAAGATTAAAATGTTGGGTGACTTACGGTTGGGACTGGGTTGGTGGGACATTGGGAGTTTTGACAGTACATTTGTTGGTGTAAGAGGGATAAAAAATCACTGAACCATTTCATCTGAAATCAAGCTAGGAATCGCTAAAAATCCCTGGAAATCGGAGGAAATTGCTGAAGTCGAATGATTATTCCTGATTTCCTCGTGATTGCTCCAAATATACAGGAAATCATTGGAAACCATAAAGAAATTGCGTTATTTCGGGAATCGCTGAGAATCACTCATCCCTTTTCGAAGCGAGCAAGCATTTACCAAAGGTTTTCTATTGATGATCCAGAAATTGCTGATTTCTAAAATTCAGGAATCACTGGAAATCGTTGGAACCAGCAAAAAAGGCTTGGAATCGATTCATTTTGTCATCTGAATCTGCGAGTGACTAACCTCATGTACAAAAAAATGTGAGAATGATATATATTTTTGTTTCACCACTCGTGTTCCCAGAAGCCTCCTTCTCTCGTCTCTTCATATCGTCTCGCCCACTCTCGTTCCATACTCCTTCGCTCCTTGCCGGTTCCACGACGACATTGTTTTAACGAGGGTGAGTGCCTGCAATTTGTTCGGGACGTAGTGTTAGGTCCCGCGGTTTCGTCGCGCTAGGCCGTGACACTAGCTTGATGACACGTGCACAGTGTTCTCGAACGAGCCTTCTACTTTTTCACTCGATTTTTGATTGCAGTTTGTCTATCGAGTTGGACAATTTGTCGCACGGTCTTAAGATGGTACAGTTGAATTTTCTGTGGATGGAAAGGGTTTTAGTCGAGGAAATTAAGTCGATTCGGATTTTTTTATTTTGTTTTTAAATATTGTATTTGTTAATTTTATTTCGATTTTTTGAGATAATTTTTTATTTGGTTACTGTGAATTTTTAATTGAGATATCGTCAAATATTAAAATGTTAGGTGACTTACGGTTGGAACTGGGTTAGTGGGATATTGGGAGTTTTGACAGTAAATTTGTTGGTGTAAGAGGGATAAAGAGAGTAAAAAACCAATGGGTTCGTCACTCGAGAAATCACTGAAAATCAAGCTAGGAATCGCTAAAAATCCCTGGAAATCGGAGGAAATTGCTGAAGTCGAATGATTATTCCTGATTTCTTCGTGATTTCTCCAAATATACAGGAAATCATTGGAAATCATAATGAAATTGAGTGATTTCGGGAATCGTTGGGAATCACTCATCCCTTTTCCAAGTGAGCAAGAATTTACTAAAGGTTTTCTATTGACACTCCAGAAATTACTGATTTCTAAAATTCAGGAATCACTGGAAATCGATGGAATCAGCAGAAATTGCTAGGAATCGAGTCATTTTGCCATCTGAATCTGCGAGTGACTAACCTCACGTACAAAAAAAGTGTGAGAAAGAAAACAAGGAGCATGCTGACGTGGGGGTGGGGTGGGGTGGGGGGTGCAAAATGGAGAAGTAAAATAAAATCTTGTTTATTTATTGTTATTTTCAACGTATTCGTTTTTCACTTTTATAATTCCACTCGCTCTCCCGATCCTCGAACTACTGGATACTTGGGCAACCCTACTTGAAATTGACCCTTCGTGTCGTACGTTACATATATCCGCTCGATATCATAGTTGCGAAAGCTTTTTTTATACTCGTCCTCAATTAAATTTCGTTTCGAGTTCGGTGCAACGCTGTTTTTTCCTCGCTAAAAACAAAAACAATTACGACCGATATCAAAATACAAACAAAAACGTTGAAAACTGTAAAAAATTATCGACTCGATGTCGATAAAAACAATACCTGAATCGTTCGCCAATCGTTTATAGTCAGATTTATAAAATGAAAGTTCAGAATTCCTTCGTTATTTGAGATTTTACAAAAACAACCCCTTTATCCGACAAATTTTCAATGCTCGTTAAACCCTGCGAGGTAATGAGGATTATAAAAATAAACGACGTTTCTTGTGTCATCGTAATCCAAACTCGAGATCTTCGAGTAAATTTCCGTGCCCGGACAAAAAAAGCTTTTTTCCACGAGCATAAAAGAAAGCTCTCGCTCACCCTTTCTTTAGGCAACCCTCCATTAACTCGCCAATGCCTGGCACGTCGATACGAACGAAATACTTTTCTCGTAATCGTATACAGGAAAATGGGGCGGAAAAAAGGAGACACCCGCACCCTCGTTTAATCTACGATAGTGCGGAGAGGTTGAAACGTTAATTGGCTCTCGGGGAGAAGAAAATTTGTTTGACACCGAAGACGACCGTTGAAACTTTGAACGGAAATTGAATTGGTAATTCTTGCTTAAACGAAGTCCGGTATTATTTCGTGTATATATATATATATATATATATATATATATATATATGTCTAGGAGAGGGATGGGGGTAGTAAAGGAGGGGTAGTAGTGGTGGTAGTAACGTTGTGAACAGATATGACGAGAGCAAATTAGTAAACAAATTGCGTGCTCTTGCGAACAAGCTCCAGGCGGTCGCGAGAGCTAGCAATGGACGATCATTTTGCTCGATGCGTCTCCAAAAGTTTTGCCGTGTGCGGGAAAGAGCGAGAGGGATGGAATGAGAAGTAAATGCATGCAACGAGTACCAAAGAAGAACGATGTACACTCGAGTTATATTTTAACTGGCAATTAAGTTTAAAAGTTAACGGAGGAACTCTCTCTCTCTCTCTCTCTCTCTTTCTTGCCATCTCGGTTCTCTCTACCGTCGTTAAGATAATAATTAAGAACTAATTTACAGGCAAGAGTTTGAAGGGCCTGCTGGTTAATCGCAACTCTTGCATCGCCTATAGTGTTTCCTACTTTAACGTTGAAAATCGTGCCGCGCATTAATTTTCTCTCAAATGATTTCCCATGTGCAAGCTCCATGCGCGCGCCTGCAACGGCTATTTTATTAGATTGTTAAAGATTGGAAGGTGTAACTATAATTTACGTTATACATTCATTTGTGAGGGGGTGGGGGGCTTTTGATGTGGAATTATGTTTGAAAAGGTGAGAATGAAGGTTTGAAATAGATTGTATCGTTGAAGACAGAAGGGATACAAATTTGACAAAATGTTTTTTGGGAAATTGTTTTGGATTTTTGGAACGATATTTGTAGTTTTGGTCGATCGAGACTGATACACAAAATATCTCGATCGTCGGGCAATTTTCGACCGAAGCTATCATTTTATCAACATTTGTCGTTCGCGCAAAGGCACGTAAACACGTTACATTTTTGGTTCTCACGAAACGACTCTCGTTCGGCACGCTCGTCGCGCAAATAACATCTCACTGATTTTTCTGAACACCTCATGGCCATTCGCAGCCCCCAACTGCAAATAGGGGATAAGGGAATGTGTGGAGAAACACTACCGGAAACGTTATACGAAAATTGAATGGAACGGTGCAATACCAAAAAAAAATGGACAAAAATAATAAAAATAAATTGAAAAATCGATTTAATCATCGATTATTAAAATCGTATCTCAGAATAAAAGATTTTTTATAAATATAATCGAAAAATAGAATATTTTTAACGAAACAAGGTGAAACTTATCATCAAAAATTGAAAATTTTCCAATTTATTAGCAAAATATCGCAATAACAACGATAATAATATTTTTTTTAAAATAAATTGCATTGAGTGTGAGATCGAGTGTGACAGCAAGTATTATCGTGTGACAGTCGATCGATCTAAAAAGTCCTCTGTTCATATTGCTCATAAAACCAAACCCAAACCACCCAAAAAAAGGAAAAAATACTAAAAATAAATTGAAAAATCGATTTAATCATCGATTAATAAAATCGTATCTGAGAATAAAACATTTTTCATAAATATAATTGAAAAACAGAATATTTTTAACGAAAGAAGGTCAAACTTATCATCAAAAATTGAAAATTTTCCAACTTATTAGCAAAATATCGCAATAACAATGATAATAATACTTTTTTTCAAAAGAAATTCCATTGAGTGGTGAGATCGAGTGTGACAGCGAGTATTATCGCGTGACAGTCGATCGATCTAAACAGTCCACCGTCGATATTGCCCACGCAGAGCTGTATGATGATCGATCATACGAAAAAGCAACTCTTTTCTCTCCCTTTCGTTTCCTTTTCACGTGTATGAGCAAAAATAAAAGCATCTTCCCTCAGGGAACGTTCTAAAGAGTATTCTTCGCGCGTTACCCTTGCTTCAACGTTCTCCTCGAACATACGCGTTTTTTCATAATTATAATCATTATTATTATTTTTATTATTTTCTATTATTATGATTATTATCTGTATCGTTGTTATTGTCGAAAACGACGATGCCTTTTAATTTAACGACCAGTTACATAAAAGAAAATTCCATTTTCCTGTCAGAATATAATATTTACCTTCTTGCCCTCTCCCCCCTCCCCTCTCCCGCGAGCATGCATCTTTTATCCTCTTATTAAGCTCATTTTTTTCTTTCGTATCAACTCGCTATAACAAAGGACCTCTTTCGCGATGCAATATCGTTACGTTAGGCTCGAGACACGTCTTGAAGCACGTACGAGACCGTTCTTTATTCCATTTTGTTAGAATGATTGCATCGACTTTGTAAAAGTTACTTTATCCCTTATATATCCATCTTCTTTTTCATATATTCCACGATAACTGTACGGAGTACGTATTACGAGCTCGAGTCTGCCATGGAGATTTATGGTACATGGAGCGAGTACAGCAACGAAATATGTAATTTTTATCAGAGCGAAGATTTCATACGTCTCGATGCGCAAGAATTTATATTTCTTCGTAGTGACATTTTCATCGAAATTTGCGAATATATAAAATCTGTAAAAATTGAAAATTCAACTGTTTTTAAAGTTATTTTTATTCTTCCAAATTTTTACCCAAGGGGATGATTACATTTTTTTTAAATTCTTTCATTATCGTAAAACATTTCATATGTAATATTCACCCTAGTTATTGTTAGTATTTGTTATTAGTTAATTATTATTTAGAGATAAAATGTAATTATAATATTATAATGATAATAAATAATAATTATGAAAACGAATTAAATGTAATTATAATATTATAATGATAATAAATAATAATTATGAAAACGAATTAAATGTAATTATAATATTACAATGATAATAAACAATAATTATGAAAATGTAAAAGAATTTTCAAAAAAAAACAAAAAATTCGCGAATTTATTAATTAAATTTGTAATTATTCATAGTTATTTCCCCTAAGAGTAATATTCGTTGTTACCGCGCTATCGCACCGAGTTTACGGTTTTGGTCAAATGGGGGATGGAATTTTTTTTTCATCACAAAAGACAAGAAAAACAGGTTAAAGTTGCTATTAGACGGCGAGGCGATGTACGCGATGGTTTTATCACTGGGAGAGTATGAGAAGGTGGGGGCGGTTGGGTAGAGAATGTACACACTCGTGTTTTACGTCCCTTTCGCGTGATGTGAAGTAGCCGTGCGTGCAGAAAAAGGGTCAGTTACGTACGGCCTATATATACGTATATTTATCCTTTTATACGACGGCGAAGGAGGCGGTATAGGGTGAGGCAGGGCCCTTAATACTCGCTCTCTTGGTCGCAAGTGGTGCGACGAGATGGCAAAAAGTACACAAAAGCCCTGTCAAGCACGCGCCGGCTCTTCTCTCGTCGACCGTCGGCTACGTTCTCAACGTCATAAGTACGCCGATGCACGTTCCATACCTGGACCGACAATTTTAACGCTGTTTTTCCCTTCTGTATTATCGTGAAGCATGTTAAAATATTCTTTAACGTCCAAGAACAATTTCCTGCCGCTTATACAAAACTCGCTCGGTATTAATATTTGCAATATGAAAATTTAGTTATAATATAAGAATAATAATTAATTAATTATTATTATTATAATAATTATAATTATAAATTATTATTATAACAAAATTGATTGACAGACTTCTGGGCCTAAAACGCAGAAATCTAATTGAATTCGAATTAAATGTAATTATAATATTATAATGATAATAAATAATAATTATGAAAATGAATTAAATGTAATTATAATATTATAATGATAATAAATAATAATTATGAAAACGAATTAAATGTAATTATAATATTATAATGATAATAAATAATAATTA
>JAPYZT010010430.1:0-11227 GCA_030522965.1 Tryphoninae sp. A BG-2022a | reverse complement strand
GGAGAAAGATATTGGAATTAATCAAATCATATTTTAGGAATTATTACGAATAATTGTAAATTTACGAAAGGAGATCGAAGTTATCATCGATTAAGATTACGATGTTTTTCAAATTTTCACCGAACGGAAGAAGTCAATCAAATCTATACAATTCTATCGTATTCCATCAGATAATAGAAATAACATATTTGAGCAGTTAATTTGTATTATCAGCTATAAAAAATGGCAATTGTGCTTAATCTCGACGTACGGTTATCGATATCATTATCATAGCGGACGTGAGATGTTAGCCACAATTTGATATCTCGTCGCGCAATTTTCGTCGCTTGAAGTGGCTGTCAGGAAAAAATGAAAAGATTGTTTGCCCCACGACACTGGCTATAAACAAATTTAATAATAATTTCGTCGACGTTAGCTGAATGAAAAATTACAATGATGAACTCGCGAATTTCCTTCGTATATTGATTGCTTAACGTTTGATGTAAATCAAATTACGAGATCAGCGTGTCAGATATATAATAGAAGCCAGTGTCCTGTAGCGTTGCCCTTATTACTATATCTTCGGCATTTCTCAACATTTCTTAATAAAATTCGAATGTAAAAAATTGCACTATTTTTATCTATCGACCTGATTTATTCTTGGAATGTAAAATGTTACAAAAGCGCTCTTTAGCGCTCCCTCAATTTTGAAAATATTTACTTCTGTCAGGAAGAAATTGGGTCGATTAATAAAAGGGTGCAAATGATTCAAGAAAATATGACCCTTATATATATATATATTACATCCTAAATGGCACATATTATATCATAAGGGTCATATTTTGATATAAGGGTCATATAAGATATATATACGTATGGTACGTATATATACGTATGGCAATGGCACGGATATTATATATATATATATATATATATATAGGATGTTAGCCAACTATAAAGAAAAAATACTTAGGTAATTGGCGTTGGTACAAAAAAAACGATCTTTTTAAAAATTCCGTTGTAAATTATTATCTCTTGCCACCTCACCTCATCGTTCGTTTATTATTAGCTATTTTTTAAAATTTACAAAAGAAAACAACATTTTGTAAAAAAAAAAAAAAGTCCTAAATGGGATTCGAACCTACGATCCCGATACTTATCGATAGGGTATTCAATCATTGTGAATTTTTAAAACTTTACGAATTAATAGCTGAATCACTTTTCATCGTAGGACGATTTTAAAACAACCATTGTGCGTGTTCTGACGCCAACTACCTGAGTAATTTTTGGCTTTATACTTGTCTAACACCCTGTATATATCCATATATGTTTGAACCTCTCTATTTTAGCTGTCAGGGGGAGAAGAGAAAGGACGATCAAAGAAAAAAAAAAGTTTGTTTTAATCCGTTTTTAAGCCCGTTTAAAAATTGTTACAGCAGATCCTGGATCAAATTGAAATGTACTCCGAAGAAAGGGCGCTGGGTGAGTGACGAGCGGCTTCGACACACGGACTAAATACAGAACGATCGTACACACATGCCGGAGAAAAACAGGAACTCCCGGTGGTCCAATCATTGTTTTATTTTTTTCTTTCTTCTTTTTTTTTGGTTTTTATTGTTCGCAGAGTTTCACAATTCCCGACATTGGGGACAGAAAGAACAAATATATCAAAGGGCTTGAAGCGAGGTTAAAAAAATCTATTTGTACTCCCTGAATAGTTCGCCATAATGGAACCGAGTTTGCAATTTAATTTGTAATTTCTTCGTTCGCAAACAATAAATCGAACGATATTTTTGTGAAAATTGTTTTACCTCAATGTTGTTCGGTTGGACAAAGTGGAACGCGTATTTCTACCGCTTTATGCACATCGTTGACACGAAAAATGAATATAAAATTACATTTCGTTCGAATAATCTATAAATAAAATATTGTTTTTACGTTATTAAAAGCAATGAAATTATTTGCGAAAAATGAATTCTCGTATGTTGCACACGAGGTTATAATCCATTCCAATTCCATACCGATGACTCGAAAGAAAATTGAATTTTTCTATGAGTATGCCAACGTGGCATAAAGTCGAACGTCTCGAATTACAACGTATACGAGATGCAGAAAGCGGAATTTGTGTCTCGTTCACGATGAAGCTGAGCGAACGGACGAGACGAGACTTAATTGCGAGCGAATAGGTTTTCTCTCTTTTTTGTCTTTTTTTTAAACGAAAACAGCCCTTCGCGTCTCTTTTAATTTACTCGATGGTTTTCTTGGCGGTAGAGCAAGGGGCTCGTTTCTTTTTTTGCAAAAAAAACCAACTCATCAAGTCTTCGCTCGATGGAGCTGTATACACGTATACACGTACACACACACACACACACACACATATATATATATATATATATATATATATATATGTACAGTATAGAATCACTTGATTGATTACGGAGTTGAGCCGAAGAGAGAGCTTTGCAAAGTCATCACTGTCACTTTCCCACGAGAGTTTTAATGATACCCCAGGATTAGCATGTCCGACTAATGATCCTCCTTCTCCCTCCCTCCGGTCGCTACCTACCCTTGTTCACCGATCACTTGCGACAAGAACTTCTCTCCTTCACATGCTCAACTACGATTACATATGTGTGTGTGTGTGTGTGTGTGTGTGTGGGTTTGTGCGAGTGTGCGGGCTGAAACGTTGAAAGCTGTAAACCTTATTCCCTTCGTGACTTAATTTGCGAAGTTTCGTCGACCTTTTCCTTGCCGCGATAAATAGATCTCTTCCTCTTTCTTTCTCTCTCGTCTTCTCGTTTACTCTCTCTCTCTCTCTCTCTCTCTCTCTTCCTCCTTTTCTCTCTCTCTCTTTCTCTTCCTCCTTTTCTTTCTTTCTCCTACCGTTTGTGCACCTGTACGATGTCCCATTATCTTCCATCCACTGCATGGTTTTACATAATTCAAATAAGAATACGTATATACAGTCAAATCTTCCATAATTCTATGTTTTGATAGTTCTAAATTTATTTGCGAGATTTATTTCCATTCGTAGCTGGTACAATTGTAGGGAAGTTGGGAAAAGCAAGACATTGATAAGGTTAGCCATTTAAAAGTAAAAATTGTCTAATGACATTTTTTTCAAGGATTTAAACGTAATTGCGCGCCAAGTAGTTAATGTCTGTAATGAATCAGACCAAACGCAGGAACTGTAAATAATGTCCCTAACATTAAAAATTGGTAAACCGTCTTCTTTTTTGAAACAAAAAATCACAATGTTCGATCAAGTAGTAAGTGTGTATAATTGGTCAGACGAGGTAAATTAAGTAGTAACGGTCTACAATAAGTCAGACGTACAAACTTCCATCCGTGACACAAAAATTGCGCGTCGATTTGAAACTTCGAGATTTTAGAAGGATGTTTGCCGTTCGAGGGAACAACTCCCTTGAAGGGCCGAGAATTTACGAACATTAGACTCTCGTTTCGACTTGCGAGAGACCGGACTATGTAATGACACTCTCTTTATCGTGACTACGTCCAGCGAGACTCGCGTGTCCTTTGCGTCGGCAGGGCCAAACGAGTGACACTTCCGTGACTAACCGTCATGGCGATCTACAATGTGCCTGCCTCGTTTTTACTCTGGCTAATCATCGGAATACGAACAAGAAAAAAAAGAGAGAGAGAGAACAGAAAGAAGAAGTAGAGGAGAAATAAAAGAAAAACAAAGCACACACTAAATAAATTGTAATTACGCTCGTTGTGGCAGTTCGAGTTTCGATTTTACTATTCCCGTAATATACGATGCCGAACAAAACCATTCGCGATGATCCGTCAGGAAACAGTATCGAACTCGAACTATGCGCACTTATGTGTGTGCGCGTAATTCATGAATTTGTGCAATTAGCATTTCACGTTATGTTATCTCGTTTCTCGGTCGATACTTATGTACATATATATATGTGTATATGTAGGGCTATACCTCGTATGTCAACGTAAGGGCGGCAACGTGGCCGATTGTAATGGTAAATCGTAATTGGACCTTCAACGAGGAGAGTACAGCGCAAGCTGGGATAGTATTACAAACATCACTGTAATACAGCACTGTGCAAACTCGCTACGCTCCCACTTTCGGTATAATACTCGGGCTTTGAGGGGTTATACGAGTCTGCGTCATAAAACGAACGCTGCCGTCATCTGTGCGATTCCGCGCGCAAGTTCGTCGAGACTTGCTCAGCAAGCCGATAGATGGCGCCGCGTATACCACATTCAAATATTGGTTATTTTTTATTACAATCCTGTATGTACGAAATCTTTAATTTTTAGAATATATATATATGTTTTTTTTTTTCCAATAAAATTATGAACTCGTTCTGTTTTTAATGGATGAATCGATATTTATTATCTACCGTAACAAGATTATCAGCCAATAAAATTATGAACTCGTTCTGTTTTTAATGGATGAATCGATATTTATTATCTACCGTAACAAGATTATCAGCAGATATTAAATAACAAAACTGGCGGATTTGTAATATTTATTTTCGATATAATAATTTATGCAAGAAAGTTAGAACTTGGAAATTATATTTGGGTTGAAAAGTAAATTATGTCATATCGTCCTAAAAATGTTTGATCGATCAAAAAATATTATCACATCGGTTTGTATAGCTAAGTCATTAAAATAGATAATCGTAGAAGACGAGACGAATGAAAAAGTAAAAATTGTTAAATATTTCAGATAATTGACATTACTCAATGGAACTCAGTCATTCAATACTATCATTGTATAAACCAGTCTTGATTGAAATCTTCTGATATCTCCGATACTCCTGTATCCCTCAATAGAATAGATTAATCACTTTTTCTATGAAAAATATTCTATCCAGGAATTTTTTTCGAACGTGCATTGGTCAATGTTTGAAAAAAACTAATCATTCGAATGGGAAAAATATTTTTAAAAAGAGATGTGTATCGTCTGTCGAGATGCTACGTTGAAGGAAAAGTGCTCAAGCTGTCAGCTCATTGCCAATATACCTACTTGGGCAATGAGGGACGTCTACGGAGTCGTTTGATAATGAAAGTACTACATACCGGCAGTTCGTGCTTAATTGGACTTTAGGGGTATATTCCCATTCATTCCTTTGACGAGAATATCTACATCTATTTGTACACATACAGAGATTCCCTCTGTGACGTGGCTCACTTCGGTCATATCCACCTGATTAATGAATCGCTAATCATTAGGAATTCGTGAGCTGAATATATTACGTCCTTAAGTGAGATGTTTATACTATATATATATATATATATATTAACGTAGAGAGAATCCCGAGTGTGTGCCATATCAAAGGTAAAACTCAGAAATAGAGTCATAAACGACTATACCTATATTGGGTTCGTTGCAAAGCTCGAGCGAAAGCTTTGGATTTACCGTAGTTCAAAAAAAAACTTTCATGGCGATAAGTATCGCACACCGCCATAACGATGTCGAACCCTTTCATCCAAAGACCGACAAGAAAAAACACGGGCAAAACAAATGTTTGCGGATCTCAGACTCGATTCGTTAAATGATGAAAAAGAGCTTTATTAGCGTCCTGAAACGACTGCGAATACGGAAAAAAAATTGTGTGAAAGATGTTTGATGCGAGGGAAACTAACGTTGAATTTTTTGAATTATGATGATAAATATTTTGAATTATTTCTCGAAATTGATCTTACGTGATTCGATCGAATCTCAAAGTTATAATTCATTCGTGAATTGTCTATAATTATAAATCTTGAGAATTGATCGTCGATGTTGATTTAAAATTCTTAAGATTTTATTGGATAAAACGATTTGATAATACGGGAATAAAATAATCTCGATGTTTAATTAATTATTTATACCTGTTGAAATAAAAGAATTCGTGTACGAATATCGATACGTGCTAGAGCCTCGTCGTTGACTTCAGCAACATTCGTACTTGCCATATTTTAACACGCAACGTTTGTATTGTCCTGACACGATTTTCTCTCGTATGAATATATTTTCAGTGATATACATTGTTTAGTTATCTTGAAATTTGCATTTTATACTTTGCACTTAACAAAGTCGCAAGCTGATAACCCAAGACTCCCGGTAGTAAAATAAAAGTGCCTAACGATTGCGACGTAACAATTTCTACTTTGAATAGCACTAACATTTTCTAATGCATCTTATTTTATTTATTGACCGATCAGTGCTTCATTATATTAAACACTAGCCCGGCATGCTTTTCAACGCCGTTTTGGTGTTTTAATTTATTCGACACCCAATATTTTTTGGTTTCTTTGTCCATATGCGGAGTATATAATTTCCAAATATAATCTGTACTATAGACATTTATAGCGATTGTCCCCGTGCTTCGTTGATGGACATTGCAAATGCGAGTCGCACTGGAACCTGCACACGTTTAAAATTAAATAGCATATATTTTGATATCACGTGACAACAGTAGGTACAACGTTTTTTCCTTCAAATTTTCCATTTAAAATTGCAGTTTCGTTGATATTGTTCATCATATCTTTCCCTTCGAGTGTAATTTTAAAAAAATTAAGTGAGAAATGTCGAACTACTGCCTTTGATTATAAAATTTCATTAGAAACAATGTTTGCAGACGCGGGAAACGACTTTGTTTTAAACCATCTAGGGATAATAACTCGATAAATACAATGTCCCTTTTTAGAGAAAAGTTTCATTTATTATGTTTTAGTTTTTGGAAAATTATTACGTGTCATAGAAAAAAAAAATGTTATTTGTATCTCGGTATATTTATTTTGATCGGAAGTGGCTATAAATTTATCAAAACGTACGACGTCAGGCTGAGCGAAGTTAAATGGTATTAAGGTGCGATTTTATATCACCCCCTAGACCCACTTGTCCCTAGCCCAACTTACTCTACTTTTCTCGTGTGTGTGTGTGCATATATATATATATATATATATATATATATATATATACCACTGTACATAACGGTAGAAGAGGTAAAGTTGTATATAACGGTAGGATAGTCGGGGAGTTCGGTTTTGACTTGGCTCCGAGGGGTTGTTGCTTCCGTGTTAATTAAAATAACCGCAGCGTCACCCAACGCCAGCAGCGTCGACCAGAACGCCTCGCTGCCGTTTACATCATATACAGCTTTAGACTATTATTCTTGCGTCGTGAATACACACACAAGGACAGACGAATAACGAGCGAAATAAAACCATCCGCGTTATTATCGAGCGTGCGATTCATCAAGAGCGAGGAAATAGCTCGTTCCTTCAACGTTTACCTTTTGTTTATTTCCGGGGTACGAGAATAAGAGCAAAAAAAAAAAGACAGCAAACTGGAAAAAGAAAGATAACCATGAGAGCTTATTTTTCACTCGGACTAACTTGAAAATCGAAGTTGCGCGTTTCATTGGCTTTTCGCTTTCGTATAAGTTTGATATCATCCCCCTACCCTTTGCACCAAGGTATCTACTCCTTCCCTCTAAAACGTGATAGTTCAAAGTCTGTTGAACGGCCAAATGCGCGCGCAAGCACGAGAGAGAAAAGAGGAACGAAACTTTTCGGTTATAGGAAAGCCCATAAATTGTCGTATCGAGTCGGAAGAAGCGTTAACTGCGACGGAAGAGATTAAATGATTAGCGAGGCCATTTGGCAAGGTTCTCTATCAAAAAGTTCGGTGCGTATAGAGGGAGCCACTGTATATAGAGATGGCGCTGGAGTTGGTTAGATGGGTGGGGGTAGTACGAATTTCTCATGCTAGCCAGTACTCTTCTTTCCCTTACCAACCCTTCTTTCACCTTCGATCTTTCTCTACGTCATTCTCGTCCGTACATTCGATACTTCGTATTCCACTTGCTCGTTTCGAAGAATTCGCATTTCTCCATTCTGCTTGAATTTATACTTCGCCACGTGTCACATATATCGTTATGCAAATATGATTTATAAGCACTTGAGGCAGTCGCTAACTTTGTTGCTGATAACGCTATTATATACCTTAGATCGTACGGTTCCCCCTCCACCATGGCAGATCGATCATTTTCTTTTTATGGAGAGAATATTCTTATCGTATAATGAAAATTTTTTCTTATCAGAAAAAATAAACATAGTGTTTTATATTTATATCTACCAAATTCTCCTGTTTTCATTCGAATTATTGAGAATGTTTTTTATTTGGGAATATAAAAATGAAGTGTATGCAAAAGTAGTTGAATAAACATAATTAAACAAAAGTTTTTCATTGACATTTACTGTAAAATAAATGATGACGTAAAAACGACATTGAGATAAATAAAAATCTTCTGTTAATTGCAAAGGATTAATTTATTTTACTTCTTTTTTTAAATATGTGAGAGGGAAAGAATGAAAAGGAATTGATAAATATTTGAAATATTGAGATATTTATTAATTCGGGCGAATCGTTGGATAAGTTTGGACGAATTTTTCGAATTGTTTTTTCGATAACTGTCGGTCGATTAGGTGTTTTTTGTCGATTCCTTTTAAGAAAGAAAGAATTCAGGTCGAAGAAACAGGACAACGATGTTAATCGATTTTCCTTTCGTGCCATTAACCACGCAGACAATTTTCCGGTATCCGCGGCACGTTTACAGCTTAGCGAGGTTCGGAAGACCGATATAGGTTCCATCTCGTGAATAACATTCATGGAGAGCCGACAAATCCATCAAGCTTATAGTCGGAGACCCTATGAACTTGCGAGAGGATGAGAGGGAGAGGGAGAAGAGACACCCCTTTACGGGGTACCGGCAGAGCTCTATATCCCAAGGTTGATCCGCCAGAATGAGAGGGATTCGCCCATCTCTCTGTGTTGTTCCCCGAGAGAAACCTCCCTTGGCGAAGTTACCATTTCGTGCAGCCTTAAATAATTTCACGTCGAACAGGTTAACTCTGATATGTCGTGAGTTATCTTCGATCCAATACGAGGGTGCACGTTGGTATCGTTACGTTTAAATTATACAGGCACATTCGAGGGTTGTTTTTTTTCATCCCTTTGAAATATTTTTAGCACTGCAAGAAACTGAGAAAGAAAATATCAAAAACTGGATAATAGTCTCTTCTTGTTTTACATTTGTTCAGCTTGGTTCGAACGTCTTGGAATCGATTTTATGGATAATTATTGTATTTAGAGAGTTTGAGGGAGGGGGAGGAAGTTGTAAAATAAATGAAAACTTTGTTTAGTCGACGTCAATTTCGTCGACGTGCAAACTTCCTATTTGTGAAAATCTCATGGCACGGGTATTTGCGAATTTCGTTCTGAATTCTCACCCTTATTTTCTGCACTGTACGATTCCACCCCACGTTCCCTACCATTGGTTCAAGGGTTAGTCCTTCGCTATACCACGTGACCCACAATTCCACATTCGCATTTCGAACATTGCTAATGTTCGTCTCATCGTTACAACCATCTGCAATAAACTTACCCTTTGATGTCTTCACTGACCAACCCTTCGGAGAACATTACCACCCCTCGCAAAAAAACATCCCAATTATCGTCCAATGTTTTTTCCCTTGGGTTTAATTTCCCTTCTAACTGTTTTTCACGTCTCGAAAAGTTACTACTTCCGGTGAAACGTTTCATCCCCCATCGGTACACCTACAAAACGATAAATTTCGCAATGTTTTATGCACAGCTAAAATGATACGATAATGAGCAAGGGGTCGGAAATAACAATCGAGGTGGATATCATCGTCGATCGAACGATTGATACTTCAACAAATAAACGGATTAAATTAACTATCGATCTCCTACGTGAAACGAATAATACGTGCTCGGGAGAATTCCGGTGTAGGTTTCAAACGTGATTAATTTCAGGATTATCAAATATATTCCGTATGATGGAAAATGAAGCGTTCTGTTTATCAATATATTATACGAGAAAAAAAGCATTCTCTATTTTGCGATTATGAAATATTCTACATTTTCCTAATTCTTATCAAATCCGTTTAGAAACTCGTTGATAAATATTTTGATAAAATTGAACTTACTGTCAAATCGTGGTAAATATGACCTTACACCTACACCAAAAAAAAGATTAATGAAAATTCGTTCATTTTAATAACATTTCTTCGATGATACTTATCAGGTATAAAAATATGAAATCGGATTTTTTGTTGGAAAAATTACACGTTTGTTGTTTAAAAACGATAAAAAATATTTTAAACGAATGGAGACGGCTTACAGCGTCACGTTCAGCGAAAGCACGCAGTATAATGATTGAAATTTTATATCTTACAATTAAATCGACTTATCGACGAGCTCTTTTGATATTGTATGGATTATTTTTATTTTGTTTAATTTTGTTGACTGTGATATTTTTCATTCGCCAACATTGAAGAGTTACTAAAAAATTCCTTCCATTGACAAAACGTATTAAACATTTTTTGTTGCTTTCCGAATTTCGTTACTGCAATAAGGTGAATATTTCTGTAATCTGATAAATATAGCACGTATGTAACGATACGAGTTGATAATGCTCGACGAAAAATAAACCAATCGTTTTATTTGGCGTTGATGATTTCGTTTAGTCGAAGTCATATTTCGATGACGGAGCAACTCTCTCGGGAGTAGATATTTATAAAATAAATTATTTGGCAAAGCAGCGATAAGTTATCAGCGTCCTATAATTTTCCTCAAGGTTGAGACAACTTTTCTCTCTCACTCTCTCTTCTTCTTTTCCTCTTCTCCTCATTCTCTCTCTCTCTCTCTCTCTCCTTTTTTTTTCGCACACCCTTTCGCAAATCGCACACTCGACTCTTTCATTAATCAGCGGGAGGTCTTTTGATAAATGTCTCGAGCCCCTGACGCCTTTATTAGAAATTATGGGATACTCGAGTTTCACACCGAGTATTATCTACGCTCAAACCTGTCTCCCATTATTGTAGCGCTATATGAAAATGTCGACATATCGCGTACGATAGGGTTGTCTCGTTTGAACAAAGTTTCCTTAAGGTAGTTCTATCGTGACATTAAAAACGAAAAATTATTTTTCAGTTTTTCTCACATACAAAATGGTTTGTCGGCTCGAGTTAATAAAGAAAAATTGTTGCGCATTGACTAAAGAACAACATATTCCAAATTCAAGGTCATCCAAGGTAATACGTACTTGCTGTGTAATTACAAAAATTGCAAAAATTCTTTTGTTTAGATTTTTTTGAAAAACTAAATAAAGCTTCTTTGATGTTGCATAAAAATGTATGCAAAGTTTTAGAAGGCTTCACCGAGTAGAGGCCAAGATATTTATGG
>JAPYZT010010398.1:0-12750 GCA_030522965.1 Tryphoninae sp. A BG-2022a | reverse complement strand
AAAAATGAGCGTTAAGTTAGCCGCAAATTTTTGAAATTTTGTCTAATTTGATTTTTTCAAACGCCAATCGATTCGGAATCGTTTGTTGGAAACAAATAATATAATTTGAACGTTTGTTTGATCGTTGTTTTTCCAAAAAATCAATAAATAAAATATTGATCCGTCGTAGCTTTCACACTAGATTCTGGCTTGACCAGACTTAATATGTGTCGCGTGCATGTAACAATATAACCTACAATTCATGTTGTGACACGGTATTACTTGATCAAGTTTACAAGATTTTGTTAACTTTGCAAACCCTGGCCTTCAGTAGTTGAGTGCATCTCATGTTGAGCATCTTAGCTGTTGATAAGTAAACAAAATTGAGAATGTTTTTTCTTACCATACAACTGCGAAGATGCTCACAATCAGTCAGTCGAGTCAAAATCGAGAGGCTAACTTTACATAGCTCTATACGTTCCTACGTTTTTTTTATCTCAGCGAAATTTACAGTCTAGGTGAATAATCTGTGCTAAAGTGGGAATTCTTTGTGACTATAAGATGACTCGTGAGTGCCATATGTATGCGCATTCGTCGCTGTCTATCGGCATTCGCTGAAATGTACGCTGATGTGTTTACGTATGCCCAACTATCGATACCGGTGTAAGTGTCCGTGTAAGCATGTTTATGCCAATGTAGGTGTTTGCACACATATGGACGAGTGTCCGGGCGTGTAAGTTTCTACGTCCGATCCATGTAAGTACTTGTTAGGGTCGGTACAGGCCCCGCGTGAAAGTCTAACAGTCGCCGACGTGTAAGTTTCCTAGGGTGTCAGCGGGCTTCTACTTGATTGTTACTCGAACAATCAATGGTTACGTAATACGAGTCGTTGGTCAATCCGTTTACCAATATCAATAAATATTCTCATAATATTTGAACAATTGTTTCAAATAACGTTGGAAGCTTACACTATTTTGAAGACGTACCGATTAGAGAAAGAAAACCTTATCACATTTTCAAAACGAAGCCGCGTACCGAAGCTAGAGACGCATTGATAATCTTAATCACGCAAGGTCGAATCCCGATCTTCTTTAAATTATAGAAAATCGTATAATTACTTCCCCTAGATCGATTATTAATAATAAATTAATCACTTGGATCGCTCGATCCGAACATGGATTGTTCCAAAATGCAAACTCACCACCAATTTGCCAGGGCACCGTGTTTACCCGCGACCACCATCACCAGGAGTCCAACCAGAAGAATCTTCCAATTGTGAGGACTCATCGCGATAAATAGATAGGGAATCCCACGTCAAGGATCTATCTCGAGGCTACCCAGTCGCTCGTCTCTACCAACAATTTATCAATGAAATTATGAACTTTTCTGCACAATCCGTAACCAAGGGATCACTTGGATAGGCCCCAGACTTTGGGTGCTCCAGTGATGACCACAACTCTTCAATTCCGCATGTTGACCGTCACGGTAGCGGTCTTGATTACCGATGGGAAACTCAATATTCGAAAGAAGATGGAGAGAAAAAAATTGTATAAAACGTTACAAGGGATTGGGGGGAGGTGAGCAACTCCTTGGAAAAAGAGGTCCTCGAGGAATGTAAAGAAGCAACACTACGGGTACGAGCCTGCTTGAGGCAAGCCTCTCTTCGACCACCCCGAGGATCTTGAGAAGTCACTAGGCGTTATACTCGCGCGAACACTGCCAAACTCGTTCTTCGATAATAAGGGGGACTTCTTATCAACCCGGTTCTTCGCCGAGTTCTCTTTCCTCCGTTTTTTTTGTTCTTCGCTCGGCACCTTCTCCCTTTCTCCAACTTCCACCGACCGCCTCCTTTCCCAGGAACTCCGTGGGAAAACGCTTCTCGTCTTCCGAAGTTTCTTTCGGGTCTTTCCAATCGGGAGACTTCCGTTCCAGGTACTCCAAGAAGGTGACGTTCGATTCCTCTCAATTGACAGACGAGTCTTCTCGGACCTGTTGATAATCAATTCGTACTCGTTACACGATCTACAACTGGATTATTTTTCTATCGAACAAGCGAGACCTCTTACGAGTGTCTATGCACGGCCCGATGGCCGATCCACTGCCGGACGACCGGAAAGTGGAAGAAAACGGTGAGAATTGAACTGGAGAGAACGTATCCTGCCGCTGGTCGATCGCCTGTATCTCCACCTTCTCTTGGCTCCGTTGCAAACGGATTTCGTGGTAACTGATGACGAATGCGTGCGGCGACCACCAAGTCTCACTCGCCTTCGTATTTATACACGCATTTTACATCTTCGTCCTGATATTTGCGAGCCGTCTCACGGGACAAAAATCAAACGAGTTCCGCGGAGCAGCGGCTTCTTTTATCCGTACGGCAACTTTTTATCTTACGTTTCTTCGTCTCTTCCACGGGAACACCGCGGTTTTTCAATGATACTTCGCGAGGTATTCCAACTCCAGAGATTCATGCGGATCTTTCGACGATTTTTTTCCAGAATTCTAGTTTGCCGGAAGCGCACGTTTTTTAAATTCTATCTCTCTCTTTCTCGATCCGTTTAGTTCCTCCTTCTCCTCGCGTCTCTCGCGAACCCCAAAATATTGAAAAATATTTCACCTCCGTTACTCATCCACAGTTTCCAACCAGATTTTCCAAGACATTCACGGCATTACAACGTCCGTTGGATTATCTTCAAATCACAGATCAAAGATTTTCAAAATCTTTGATCATCTGACGATTCTTTTTTACTTTTTTTACGTCTCTTTGAAAAATCTCGATAATCAGTTAGAAGAAAACCGTTTCCTTCGTTACTATCGAGTGGCGTCACTACTCGATGTGCTTACCCATCGAGCATATATTTATCCCCGATACAATTCGCAATTTCCTTTATCCCGTCCAATGATTTTTCGGTGCAACTCGATTCGAATTTTCCCGCGTAAGGAATTCAAATTTTCAAATATCGTTTTTACCGTTGAACGATGACAAAAGAACGTCGACGACGACGACGACGACCGCGACGACGACGACGACGATGCGAACCGTTCGACGTTCGCCTACGTACTGTGTACGGAGTCTGGTTGTCACGAGGAAAAGGGCAAACGTAGAAAGAGAATGGATCAGGAGAAGAGAACCAGAATCGGGCGGAGCTTAGTCGAGGAAGCCGGTGAACGGGATTGGCTCTACGGGGGAGGTTGGTCTCGCTTATATACTACTATACTATTCTCATCATCTACCTAACTCTCTCTCTCTCTCTCTCTCTGGCTCTGGCTCGCTCAATCCGAACCATACATGATATAGAGTGCGTGTAGTTGGGTTAATTCGCACACACTGGTTGTTTTTCCTTTCCTTCTCTCACTTAGTCTCTCTCTCTCTCTCTCTCTCGGTTTCTCCCTACCGCACTCACACTCTTTTTCTCTCTATCGCTCTCAGGGACTAAGTTGCACAGTGAAGCCTATCGCTCGAACGGGGGTCACCCGATCGCGATCTCATTTTTGATCAAATCAACGAGTCAATGACCCATGCAAAGTCGTTCAATGTTAACTTTCTTTCCTTCTTTTTTTTTCAAAGCTCGTTCAAATTGTAAAAAAGTTTTCGCGAAAAGAATTAAATGGCCGAAGTTGCGTTTAAACAATTAGCGGAAAGAAATAATTGAAATTTTAGTCGTTACTTTTATCATCGATAAAAAATAAATATAATAATAATAATAATAATAATAATAATAATAATAAAAGAATGGAAACCAACAAAAACGCATAATGTTCGATAAATTTATGTGCGATAAAGCGAGAGGACACGGGACACTCCGGCTGATAGTCGTTGATACGTTCGGTGATACCCGCGAACATTCACAGAAGTCACGACGGTAGATTCACAGGTAATCGCGGCTCTCGCTGTTTCGTGCGACCGTACTCGTGCGACCGGCTCGTCCTGCCATTCACACAGTTACTGTAACTATAAAAATTTTCCATCATCCCTTTCCATACAGTTATAATATATTACGATATTCACAATGCAAAAGTCGTAAAAGTCTTCTTATTTTTTCTTCTCATCTTTGAAAAACAAATTTCTCGATCCGCAAGAAAATTACCAACCGACTTTAAACCTCTTGATGAAATTCGCATAAACACTAAAATCCTATAACTCAAGGCCACTGTGGTCTATTTTATTATGAAAATAAGTCTCTAAAACCATGAATTTACAAGAAGAATTGTCGTCAAATCCGTCGTCCAGAAAGTTTGCATTATAAAACTAGTTCGGATTGCGAGTGGCAGCGCCATCTACTCACGTCGTCTGGTGTATCAACGATTTTAATCGACATTGAAATATGTCTAGTGATTTTTTTTATCGGCGAGGTTTTATCGGCGATACCGACATATTTTTTTAAATAAGTTCGATGCTTTTACTGCGAGTGTAAAAATCGAGTACGTCCATATCTACAAGGTATCCAGCTCGATCTTTGCAATCCTTCGACGTTCTGTTTCTTTTGGTACCGGTGCTATTCGACTTGGTTATTCTCCAATTTACAATTGCAATATTTTTTCGGAATGGCAAACGTATCGTGTACGGGCCAAGCCGTGAGAGGTCATCTCTACCACTCGAACAGGTCACTGTGTCCGAACTCGTTATACTTTAGCGCTGTATACACGTGAGTACATAGCGAACATGATCTTGTATGTATGTGAATATATATATATATATATATATATATATATATACATACACGTGTGTGTGTGTGTGTGTGTATGTACATATGTATATATATGCATACTTACGTACGTTCCGCACGATATATATAACACTTTACGGTTTCTGGAGGGCTCCCCGGTAAGCAATGCCCCACGTCGAACCGAGGGGTGATTAATGTCAAGAATACAAACGAGCTCTCGTCATGCATCTGGCCAACCGCGGTGGTGATCACCTTCCTCACCCTTTCGGCTTCCCTTTCTCACACATTCCCTTCTCCTTCTCTCCCTCACTGTCCCTCTCTCTCTTCCTTTCTTTCTTTCAATCTACTCATTTTCATTCTTACGAGCATCGATTTACTTCACGATTGAGTGATAATCACTTGTTTGCAGAGGCACAACAGCAGGAGTGTGGACCTAAAAAAATTTAGTCAAATCCATATTATCGTTTCTATAGCAAGGATAAAAGAGTCGCGATTATACCCACCATTTTGTCGTTAAAAAATAATTAATTTCCAAATTATTTTGACGTACATTGCAGCAATTGTAACAAATGTTTTTAGGTTCTTCCACCATCGCTGATGTTTTGCTTTTGATAAAGTTGTTTCTGAAAAATCGTTATTGAATAAAGATTAATGAAAAGAATTTGAAAAAAGCTGTACTGTAGATGGTTTGAGATCTCTGTTTGAGAAATTGAGAACAAAACTGAAAAGGTAAAGGTCGATAGCTGGCGATTTGAGATTGAATTTCCTATATGTATAGTAAATATATTAACTATCACATAAAGTGGATATCTTTCAATATCGATATTTTTTCGTTTATGTCATGTTTGTACAATTATCTAAGATTACACCATGGCAATTTTTTCCATTTCTTACAAAACTATCACAAATGGAACCATAAACAAAGTATTCAAGAAAAGTTTATCAAAGTAAATAATTTACACTTTTTCGTAGACATAAAAGCACCTAAATGTACACAGCCTAATATATATATAAATATATATATATGTGTATATATTAGACTGTGTCATTTTTGGGTAATTTTTTTTTTGCATCCGGATACCAGGTTATAAACTTGCATGAAGGTAAAATAAGAAGCTTGTCAAGAAGCTTGTCGCACATTTCAATTTTCCATTTAAATAGCACGGGTGAAGGTTCTTTTCATGTTTAGAATTTTATATCACGGTGCTGGCATATTGTACTGACAAGCCCATGTCATATTTTTATAGAGAAATAAATACTCTACAAAAAATACATTTTACATGTTTTTGATAAACTTACAATTAGTCATTCAAGTGATATTCGAGTTAAAATGTTCAAAATGTATGAAAATTCATCGTTTTTAAATATTACAGAAAAAACTACCGACTCTCTTGAAAACATCAAATAACTTTTTTGTAGATTATTACATTAACTATAAAAATTCTTTAGTCGATAGTTAATAAATATTGGCAAGATACATTTTAGGATATTAGAAACATATTTTTGTCAGAAAATTGATTCTAACAAACCAGTACTTGTTACAAGATTTACAAAAAATATGGACACAATACTCACGCATCATTCTTTATATCCGATACTTACCAGTGAAAAAATTTGTCAACTTTTTTAACCAGCGGTCTGACAAAAGATAAGTTTCTAACACACGCTGTGAATATGAAGATTGTGACGTGGATCTATATGGCGTGTCGTCCTGTAAAATAAATCATACTCAATTGTATTATTAATTGTTACAGTATCGTAGTAAAGTTAAACTATATGTATTACGCCTTTGAACAAAATTATAAATTAATTACCAAAAACTTCATTCCAATCAATTCACGTAGAGAACAACATTGTCCGTCACACACCGCAGGGTTACATCATTTACACAGAACTCTCATGGAACTCTGGCATACAAAGAAACAGCCCTGCACAAAGTTCAACCATGCCTAACAGGTTAAGAGCTCAAATTTTGATAGGTTTCTTATTTTATCTTCCTGCAAGTTTACAACGTGATACCCAGATAACAAAAAAAGTTGTTCGAAACTGGCCCGAAATATATATTTCGAGCCATTTTCAGGCAACGTTTTTTTCATCTACGTAGGCCCTAAATACAAAGCGTGAGTAAAAGTGGCAGAGAGCTTACCCCTTTTTGTCGCCCAACATACATAACCTCCTTTGTTAACATAGGCCCAGAACGCCCAGAACCGCACAAGTCTTTCGTTTTGACGTACTGTTTATTCTCTGCTGTAAAGATGGTGGACGAAAGACAGAAGTACCAGGGAAACTCGATCGACCACTTCAAAAAAAGAGACGCTCCTTGCGTATTGCGTCATGATATACATATATATATATATATACATATATGAGAGAAAGCAGGGGTCGATCGCATTGGCAGTCAGTTGTATCATTAGCATTCCTGATTATCGTGGCAACCCTAAACCTATGGAGTTTGTATAAGGAGACCGAAGTTTGCAATGCTCAGGTGGTCAGGCTAACATGCCATCTACAGTGTGTTCGGAAGTTGACTGACAGCATTGTCAGTAATAGATTTCCGTTCTTCTTCTATCAATTTGATTGGATCCTCTCCACCACCAGAGGGCAACCCTATCTGGCCACAAATAGAGTGGGTCTAAGTCACGGTCTTACATACAAGTCTGTCAACTCCCGGGAGTGGGGGTGACTCGCTTGTTGAAGCGGCTTTTGGAAGTTCACGGTTTGGCCACATGCGACACTGAAATCGAATACCGATTGGGTTGCGCAAACGCACTGTTAACTTGACTAGCAAAAAATAATAACAATATTATTGTCGGTAAATCTTGAAGATTATTAAATTAAATATCACACAACATTAATACGAGCCGAGAAAATGTTGAACGTAAATGGAGAAAAAAATCTCACAGAGCCAATGAAAACGATGATTATGAGGTGATGTCATGTCGACACTCGACAGCAGCGCTGCAGTTGGCGATAGAGAGAACTCGATTTTTCTGCTTCAATATGCGAGTCACTTTAGCCGTCCCCCACTCCCGGGAGTTGACAGACCTGTATGTAAGACCGTGTCCCTGACACTGGACCTAAATTCCTAATACCCGTAATAAGCAACATGGTCATCTTACAGTGGCCGCTGTAGTGTGGCGCTAGTGGTACTACGCGTTTCCCCCGTTTCCCTCACCGCGTCGTAAACTGCCATAACCGTTCTGATCGCGTCTACAAAGTATGTCACAGTCGTCACAGTCAGCGAATTGCATGAATACGAGCCTCGCGCAGTACTACTAGCGCCTCTAGCGGACGGCGATTCTAAGATACACAACGGGAAGCTTAGTGCTAGGGAAGCTATGTAAAGTTAGCCCCTCGATATTGACTTAAAACGTTTGTTTGATCATATTTTTTATCAAACAAACAAAACAAAAATGAGCGTTAAGTTAGCCGCAAATTTTTGAAATTTTGTCTGATTTGATTTTTTCAAACGTCAATGGATCCGGAATTATTTGTTGGAAACAAATAATATAATTCGAACGTTTGTTTGATCGTTCTTTTTCCAAAAAATCAACAAATAAAATATTGGTTCGTCGTAGCTTTCACACTAGATTCTGACTTGACCAGACTTTATATGTGTCAGGTGCATGTAACAATATAACATACAATTCGTGTTACGACACGGGATTACTTGATCAAGTTTCTTCAAATCTTGTAAACTTGATCATACGCGCATTACATGCACGTGATCTGCACTATCCCGATCATGGTGGCGAGTTTAGGTACCAAGCTTCCCCCTGAAGTACGCGCAATAGAAATAAATCGTCATTTGCTAAAAGATTATATGTAATATTCATTTAATACACATTCAGCTGATTATTATTTCAGAACCTGTATTTTGGATCCGATACTTATCAAAGAAAACAGTACAACATCCATCCATAATTGATATACAATTTCTAATCATTCGTCAAACTTTATAAGTGCGTCCTAACTTATAGTGCCATCAATTCCAAAATTAACTACCAGCGGCGCCACTTGTCTACTCGCGCATAGGGACTAGGTACGCGTATAGAACTCTTCTGTTTCTTTCACTTAGAATCGGTTCCACAACTCGAGGTTAAATGCGAGATTTGTTAACCAAGCGTTAAATCTAACCGCTGCTTTAACGAACGGTTTTTCGTACTTGCGTTCCACAATGCATTTTCAACCGAGGTTTCCGGAAATCTATAGCCAGTTACAGGTAACTCCAACCGAATGCTTATTTCTTTTCAAATGTCGTCTGTGATTGGCTTTCCGGAATGGGGTAGTGGAAGAGATGTTATTACACATACATACCTCTATCAAAAAAATAAACAAATGCAGTGGTTTTGGTGTCCCTACCAAATACATTTGCGCCTACAAAACGAAAAATGACTTCCAAACGAAGTGCTAACTTCTTTACGGTCGAAAAAGAAAAACTAATTAAATTGGTGACAATTGATAAGGATATCATAGAAAATATCATTGTCAATGTTTCGCAACAATATTATTCCAGCGTTCACTCGAATTATTGTTAATACAAATGGAGAAAAATATGTTCTGGCAACAATACAACTTACCATAACATGAACTTAGATTAAGAATCCGCAAGCAGCGAGCGCGCTGTCAGGTGACACACACATCACTGATGCAGACGTAACCTGTATAATGAAGATTTAGCCCGTTAAACGCCCAAACTCGGTTGGTTATATTTAACTGACGAATACCCGGGTTAATCGTTGTTTAAGAAGTTATGGAACGTGCGTTTCTTATTAAACTCGGTTTACCAACTTAAACGAGAGTTGTGGAACTGGCCCTTACAGTCGATTAACAGACACTGTCCAAGCTCACGATTTTCATCATTTATTTAAAAGGTTTGCAAATACGTGAAAACAATCTACAGGCGTGTGTACCACGGATCATATAAGTGCAAGAGAGCTACAAATGTGGGAGTCCATAACGTTTATTCTGGTGTACCTAATCTATAAATACAGTAATAGTAAATATCTATCCTACATAGCGTGGGCTACACGGGACTCTCAATTTCTCTTTTCCCTTTGTTGTTACTTATCTTCTCTCTCTCTCTCTCTGTCTCTCTCGCTCCCTCGCTCGAACCCCCCTTCCCTTCTCCTCTTCCTTTCTCATTGCGTATTGAAATAGCGCTAAACCCGGCAACAAGGGCTACTTGGTAAATCGTCGACGAAACCCATTGTTACATGCCCTATAGCTCATTCTGCGTGGCTAATCGGGCATGCCGGTCCTTCTCGTTACGCGCGCCAACACACACTGACGAGAGAACCCCAGCCCAACGCCGTTCGCGAAGTACACGGGGAAGCTGCCACACCGCACTGCACACAAACATAACCTTTCCGCGTTAATACCATACGGTCGGACCCTATATATGTATACATAACCCTACCAACTTTGAGGGACCGGTCAACCTCAACTTATGGTCAGGCTGTTCATCCAACATTACAATACCTATAGAATTTTGTAAGATAAAACAATCTGACTTTCTCCGTATATTGGATTTTCGAATAGATATGATTTTATCGGAGGGGACCGAATAATCTCACCAACTCGTGGGAGGAGCGAACGTCCAGACCCACGTACTTACTCACTTCTTACCACTCCCATTATAATTATCAGATTTTAGAAAAAAAAATGCTGAAATCAAAATGGTATAATACAAAATTAATAAGATCCGAAATTTAATTCTTGTTGAAAAATATCCATTGTATAGAAAAGGTGGCATCCAATTTTTCACATTTATCAAGGGCAAGATGGTGGAAGATAGTTCAGTACTCCAGCAAGCCCCGAACAACCAATTAGGTTAAAAACTGGCAGGTACATAGAACATTTTGAGAAAAAGAGGCTCTTGGTATTTGTTTTCCAAAATTGTAGTCATAATTCTCTAGATACCCTCAAAACTTTAACGCTCAGTGCTGGTACGGATGGTGTTTTTGAATCGCTCGTCGCCTCCATCACTATTTCCAAAATTGTGGAAACAAATACTAAGAGCCACTTTTTGCCATAATTCTATGCATCTGCCAATTTTTAACCCGATCGATTCTCCAATGCTTACTGAAATACGGATCAAACTTTCGAAGCGAATGTCACATCTAACATTGACTCCGAAAGTTTTGAGGGTATCTACAGAAGTATGGCAAAAATTTTGGAAACCAAAATACCAAGAGCCATTTTTTGACACAATACTCTGTGTACAGGAGTTACGGAAATGGTACAAAATACATGAAGAGTAAAACTCCCCATTCTAGCCGGGAGTGGCGCTGAATACAGCGATATTTATCCCAAGAACTTTCCCGAAATTTAGGGAGAGTGATATTATCACGATAGATATTGCTATGCCCAGGGCCATTCCTGGCTGAAAACGAAAGTTCTACTCTCCACAGTTTCTGCCCCATAATTTCAGCATTTTGTCAATGGAGTGTGGCCTCCTCCTGTCTAGGTTTCCATGGTACCTGCCAATTTTTAACCCGATCATTTGTTTAGTGCTCGTATGTTTACTGATCAAACTTTCGATGCGTACGTCGCATGTAACGCATGCGTAATCGCGCATGCACATTGTGTAGAGACGTAGTCAATTTCTCGTGAAATTGTTCCATGCGCATGTGGGCTTGAATCGTTGAAGCTGCTCGGAATCGTGTGCGGAAGCTTGATCGCAACGTTCTACAGCTTCCACCATTGCCAAACTCAAAACTTTTCACCTTTTCATTATAAGGATGACGTCGAGAACGCATGCTAGAATTGTAATTAAAACTATCATCTTTAGTTACGTTTAATTTTGTCAACGTATTCAGACAATTACAGAAGGAATATGCTTATAGGCCGATTAAAGCAAAGTTTTTTCCGTAGGAAACTGCCACTAGATGTCGCAGCGGTGGATGGCTCACGCGTGATTGGTGAGAGAGGAGGCGCTGCTACGCTTCGAAGTTGTGTAAAGTATACATGAACGGATCTGCTGACCTCACACATTCTTGTAGCGACGCCAGCGACGCGAGTAACCGGGGGACAGAACTACACTGGGAGACATATTTCTCGCTTCGATCGAAAGTATAGGCATACACCTTCTATAGTCATCTGAACCCGATGGTTTTATTAAGGTTGTTTAGAAGAAAATTACGGTTTATGAGAAAATTTGGAATTTTAAACGGTAGATAGTTCAATAGTTAAACTATGCCACTGCCAAATTTCAAGCCAGTTCGGACTTTATTAATGGAGATGAAAAATCACAAAGTAATGCGCTTTTATGCATCCGTCTACAGCCTATAATGGGCAGAGCTATGCGATCTCAATAAAGTGACGATAGATCTGTTCGCGCCTATAAACTTTTGTTAAAAAATTGACTGAGTATTCTCTGGAATATTTCGCATCAATCAGCGCTAACATCATGCGTTTTTCGAGATTTTTCATAGAAATTTTTGAGTTTAAAAACGGAAAATCGTGTCATCGTACACTTGGAGCGAGTGAGTGTCTGACCAACATGGCAACACTGTACCGGAGAAACAAGGGTCGCAAGGCAGAGGACCTTTTATTTTTCCACATAAATCTTGTTTTGTATTATATATTTTTTCACTTGCATCATTTTTTTCATTCAATTTACTCTCACTGTTTTCTCGACTTTCGTTATCCATGATGCAATGTCATAAGTAACTTTTTGAGGTTTTGTCAGCCGCTGACGTCAGCTAGTAACATGTACGATACTGGGCATGGCCGCTAACAGGGCTCAACGTTGCCACAATTATGCATGATTTCAAAAAATTCTCATATTGAAATTTATAAACATCTAACAATAAATAAATCTAAAAAATCTTACTAACTTCGGTAAAAACTCAGTCTTATCTAAATTGCAATCATAATTATCAAGTAAACAAAAAAATAATGCATGGATTGCTTACAGGGCGCTAAAAAACAATGGTACAGCGCCCAATGTATAAGCCAGGGAGACTAGAATAAAGGAGTGCAAACGCTTATGGCGAAAGTGGCAAAATCATCCCAAACATGACCGAAAAAGCGAGGAAAGACGTTAGTTCGAATTGAGCCACGATGAGCGCTCTCGTCGCTGAGAGCTAACTGTGAAGTGTGG
>JAPYZT010010393.1:0-11129 GCA_030522965.1 Tryphoninae sp. A BG-2022a | reverse complement strand
AACCTGTGACTTCGCGTGATTTTTAGTGATTCCTAGCTGATTTTGGATGAAATGATTCACGGATTTTTAAAGTATCGACGATTAATACTTTTTATTTTGTTCATTATTGTTCCCAACGTATTTTTTCACCGATTTACATGAACCATCTCTTTTCCTTTTTCATTACCCATTTCCTACTCGCCCTTCGTTCACGACAAAATGGCCACCGCACTAAGTATTGATACCATGAAATGTCATTTGTGTCCAAGCGCTAATAAAATCCATCACTCACCGCGGATTAGTCCACGCTTGGACGCCAATGGGTTAACTTCAGTGATCACCAAAGCCACGTGTTGACAGCATGCCCATCGCTACCGATTTATCAACAGTTAATAATTTTCCACTAATTCATAACGACAATTTTGTTTTCCAACGATCATTCGCCTCTTCCTTGAATCTTTTCTCGCATTCTCAATTATCGAGACGTACAATTAATAAAGTATTCCAATACTGAGGTTATTCTTGTATGACGAGAAACGGGTGGATCTCGAGGATTGGTTCTCCTTGAGCAACCCTCTCGAGCGAATTCCACGATTATCGGCACCCCGCAAAGCGTTCCGTGGCCTCGTTAACCGGAGTTGGAATAAGGGGGTGAGCTTTTTCATCGCGATCCATACAGGCGAGGTGATGAGTGTCCAGTCCAAACGCATTTTCACCCGTCATAAGACGCTATTCATCCGTCATCGGCTTTCATCGGTCCTGCGTATTTATATGTATACAAAGATACACACATATACACGTACACACACACATATATATATATATATATATATATATATATATGTACGTGGTGTAGATACGTGCAAAAGCGAAACGTTAATAATACGTTGGAGCATGAGCCAAGACAAGAGAATGATCTCGGTGACATTCGCGAGATGAGGGACAGTCGGGCGCGATACTCTCGAAGAGCTCTCGGCGAAGCTCGCGAGAGCATCGGGACGCGATAATGTCGGGGCACGTATAATTTTAATTGACAAATAATTTTTTGCTACGAGTCGACGCGAGCCGAGCATTGGTCAGCGATTATGTGAAGCTTCTTGACGTGGCGTTTTGTTTTTTGTTTTTTTTTCGACTTTTTTATTTTATTCTCTCGCTCTCTCTCTCTCTCTGTGAGTGTCTCTCTCTCCCTCTCTCTCTCTCTGTCTCTCTCTCTGTCTCTCTCTCTTCCTCTCTCACTCTCCCTCTCTCTCCCTCTCACTCCTCCCACTCTCTCTCGCTCTCTCTCTCTCCGGCTATATATATATATATATATATATGTTGGTCTCTTCCGTCTCTTTCCCTTCTCTGCTCGTCGCATCGGTGATGATCGTTCCTCTTGCTGAGATATCCTACGAGCTGAGAGTAAAATGCTGCTTTTCCGAAAATGGCAGTGGAATGAAGGACGGGTCTCCACGCACGAGACTTGCGGCAAAGGAGAGAGAGAGAGAGAGAGAGAGAGAGAGAAGGAGAAAGAAAGACAGAAAGACTCACCATCGTCTCTCGACAGCTATACACGTCGAGAATCGAGCAAGCATCGAGACCTCGACGTTACTTGCTGCTACCATTCAATTTAGTTACATCTTAGATATTTTTCCAACCTGTTGATGATACAGACCTGCACAGAATGGAAAAAAAAGAATAGATTTACTTAATCAATTTAAACAAAGGAATCGAACGATTTATGTAGCAATTCACGTACATTGAACGATTGACGATTTGATAAATTTTAATTTCAAATATTGACGTTTCACGGATTTAACTTTTGAAAGGAAAATACAATATCAACTTATTAAAGAATAATAATAATAATTATTATTACTATTATTATTATTATTATGTAATATAATAATGATAACAATAATAATAGGTATTATTTTTATATTATATTAAAAATCAAACGAACTTACCTTAAGTGATGTTCGATTGTAATTCTGTAAGAGTCTCGTTCTTCGAGATTATATTGTAGATGTTCAGAGATGAATATTTTTTTATTATTTATCTTCAGTTACCTTACACTGATGTTAATGTCATACTATATGTCTCGATACAGATTCCAACTATTGGCTCTGTTGCGAACATAACGTTTCAACGAACGATTCTTTTCTTGGCTCTATTGGTCGTTTATAAAATTTTGCATAAACCTGAGAATTTGCTGACCATCTTGCCGTCCTCTTTATGACGTTCACGTCTAATCCCTTCGCTTCTGCAGCCGATGTGACTGCGTGCCTTGTACTGTGGGCTGTATATTTTTCATTTATACCAGCCTCTAATAAACAGCTCCTTATCCATCTACTTATTGACTGCAAAGTCGATTTATGATAGGATTTTTTTAAAGTTATGAATAAATAATCTTCAATTCCTCTCAGGTTCTTAGATTTTTCGAGGTATTTTAGTAATACTGTAGCGACACAAACGTTGCTTCCTTCCTTAAAATACGGTAGTATAAATGCTGGCTGCGATGCTCCAATGCCAGTAGATACACCAGTTCCAACATGAGCGATTTATGGTCCAGGGAGTTCAGAGGCTCCAGGGCTTCCGCCCAGGTTAAAACTGTCTTCGTGTTCCAAGTTGTGTTGTACTTAGGTTCCGATGGTCTGTTCTTAAAAACCCCTTTGAAGAACCGGCTGATTGAAGCATTGCTGCTTAGATCTACTGAGCTTATTAGGTTAATAGCGGCCTCTAATAAACAGCTCTTAATACTGTAGCAACGCAAACGTTGCTTCCTTAAAGTACGGTAGTATAAATGCTGGCTGCGATGTACCAACTCAACACGTTTTAATCTGATCTTTTACTCTGATGGTCACATTGGTTTCTGTCACGATTATGTCAGTTATGTTGGTCAAAGACAACGTTTGGACTCTATGCGCTGTCACTAACGCCAGTAGATACACCAGTTTCAACATGAGCAATTTATGGTCCAGGGAGTTCAGAGGCTCCAGGGCTGCCGCCCAGGTTAAAACTGTCTCCGTGTTCCAGGTTGTGTTATACTTGGGTTCCGGTGGTCTGTTCTTAAAAAGCCCTTTGAAGAACCGGCTGATTGAAGCATCGTTGCTTACAATTAGATCTACTGAGCTTATTGGGTTAATAGCAACTCTTTCAGAGTTTAATGTTCGGTAGGAGGCACTTTGGTGAAAAGAAAAAGGTAAATATTTTAATACCAGGCTTATGGTACATCTGGCTGCAAAGGATCCCTATAGATCCTTTGGCAATAGTGCGAACTGAATTGTATTGTTTGATTGTCGATTCAGATAACGATGCAATTAGGAGCTTTATTGCTTCTTCTGGTACTAATTTTCGTTGGTATGAGCACCGGAGAGCCTCCCTGCAACCAGCGGAAGGTGATTCACTAACGGATGAAACAGGGACCTGCAAGGCGATAATAATAAGCTGGCTGAAGAGAAAATAATTAATGGATGTTCTATAAGCATAGAATTAAATAAGGGGAACCACGGTTGGAGTGTCCACTGAGGAACATCCACTTCCTTGAGCTATGTCAATTTTTATTTTTTGTAAAACGTTAGCAATCATCGAGAACAGTGGAAACGCATAGAAATAAAAAATGTTCCAGTTTATTGTAAAAGCGTCTCTGTATACGGCTTCTGGGTCTCGTTTCCAGGAACAAAAGGGTCTTATCTTTGCATTACTTCTTGAAGCGAATAGGTCCGTCTCTGGCATGTCCCACTTTTTTACAATTCTTTGGAAAAAACGATCTCCTAATTCCCATTCCGCGTCTACATTGACTCTACGCGACTGTCTGTCCACCTCCGTGTTTTCGCGAGAAGGGATGTATAAAGCAAAGATCCAAATCTTTCTTTCCTCGCACCAATTCCATATTTCACTAGCCCGCTTATTCAGTTCTACATATTGGACTCCGTCCATGCGATTAACCCTTTGAGACCTGAGTACTTTCAAGCTTATGTGGTCCGCAGACGCATAGGCTGACGCATATATGCGTCCTTAGGTCTCCAAGGGTTAATGTAAGAAATAGCTGTGGTGTTATCAATTCTAAGTAAAATCTCACAGTCTTTAACCTCTTTATCTATCTTTTTGATCGCTTTTGAAGCTTTAATTTTTTCCGACAACTTGTCACCATACAAAAAAGCCCCTGGCTGAGTTGCTTGCAGCAGATCTTTCGTTGGTTTAGTTAAAATAGGAGAGATAAATGCTCTTTTAGCAGAAGATACCTGAAAATGTAATTGAGCCAAAAGTTGGCCCGCATCAGCTAACTCTTCCAATAACTCCTGGCGATTGAATGGTTGTGCTTCATCGTTTAGTACCATTGTGATACATTGACCCACAGCTGACAATGTCGAACCCACTCAATTTTGTTCCTGAGTCTGAATAACTGGTCCTCTTGACCCCCGTTTCGTCCAGAGACGATACAATTTCGTCGTTTAATTCTGGTGCTTCAAGTGAAATATTTCCTTTACGTGGGCATTTGTCCATAACCATCTCTTTCATTTCCCTTGGCATATCCGTTCGTCAACTACGAGGACTATCTAGAGACCAACCTTTCATATAGGTTCACCTGTTCTTTTTGCTTGGTTCCCGGATCATTTCCTAAGAGTAACTCAATATCGTCATCCAATTTCTTGAATTCAGTTGTTCCTCCGTTTTCCTCTCTTAGATTCACCTCCTCATTGTTATCTTTTGACCTGAGATCGCTGAGGGGTGTACCTGATTCCCATTGAGATTCTCTTGACTCTGACCTACTTTACTGATGAGTCTCTTGAGTCTGCGGGGTCTCAGGTACATTTTCTTTATTAGATTTTTGTTGAGCTTCATCTGCAAGAAAAAATTGAATTTTTTCCGATTTATGCCAGACGAAGCCTCACGACACTGGTTATTATTGTCTCCTACGTGCAAAATTCACCAGCCTGGTACGCCCGACAGTGCTCGTTCCCATCGAGTTTCTATCGTCGTATAATTAAGACTTAACTTAAGCTATTAATTTTTATTTACCTTTATTTCTTGTGCTCGTTACAGTGTCCATTAGACATTGCATCATTCTTTCTAACGTCCTAACAATAAGACGCATTTCATTATCGTCCTCATCCTCCCGATCTCTACTACATTTTTTATTCTTACTCATCTTGAAAATTGTTGAAGGGAATTATCTGTAATTTTTTCTTCGATAATTAGATGATATTTAAATCACCTTTTTTCCAATAATATAATTTATTGTCGTATGCTAAATTTTTCAACATGTGGCTTTGTGTCGCACAAAGAACGTTATGAGGAGTGATCGCTAGGGAGGAGCGGATCGCTGGAAGGGCAGACTTTTTTTTAATTTATACTCTAAACTTGTAGTTGAATCTAATCGAAGTAGCGGTGTTACAGTGTAATCTCGAAGAATGAGACTCGAAATATACTTATATTATAGCAAAATATAAGTAACATAATATTATATAACATAATATTATATAATATTATGTTACTATTATATTATATTATATTATATATATATAGAATAATAATAATATTATTATTATATTATATTATGTTAATAATCATTTTATAAATAATAATAATTATTATTATTGTTTTTATATTATATAATAGTATGTTACTATTATTATTATTATTATAACAATGGTAATAATATAATATAGATCGCACAGTACACAATTAGATCTAAATCTTGAATGCTTTTACTGGAAAGTAACTGGAAGCGTCAAACAACTTGGTATTTTGACACCTCTCTTGTTTAGATTCGGTAGCACGTGGGTCAATGAACTCATAGTGAAACTAGGTCAACAGTATCTCAAAAAGAATATCGCCTTTAAAACAAACGGCTCTAATGCTCTCGTCCCCAACCAAATCCCTCGTCAATTTCAAATTCCCAATTTACCCGCCAAATTTCCCATCGAATCATCATTATCGAAAACAAACACGTATATACAATAACTTCGATAAAAAGCACCAAAATCCATTCTTCCCACGCATTAATCGGCGATGTATCAGCGAAAAGCGTAGGTATGCCGCGTAAAAGAGCGCAAAAGTGCGCGCGCATCCTCTCGCGAATCCCCCGGGGAGACACGATAAACATCGGTTCGCAACGGTAGCAGCAGGATACACACATAGGGGAAGTTCTCTCCGGAGAGCCACGAAGAAAGAGAAGATGGCAAACAAGGAGAGAACGCGTGATGAGAGTGAGCACGTGCAAGAGAAAGAGAGAAAGAAATAAGAAATCGGATCGAATATAAGGATTCGCGGGTGTGTAAGCCAGGTAGCCACGATGAAGGTAGACCGGAGAAGTTTTCTCTCCTCTCATCGTGATGTATACTCGGCGAACGCGCGGGCGCGACCAAAGAAACGAAGAATGCAAGTTCGAGAGACACGACGCGGAGTCGATTAATCGGTAGTGGAACTTTGATGAAGGAGCACACCACTACGAGACTCGTTGAATCTTTCCCTCCCTCGGCTTTCTGTATTACTCCCGCCGTCTCTCTTTTAGTACCGATGAGCCATATCGGCGAGACGTAGAAAGATTTCTTGAAAAAGATGCGCGTGCGCACCGTAAGAAAAAAGAAACAAAAGGGACGCGTAAGAGGAGCTTTTATACGCGGAAGAGGTTAGTTTCGATTCGTACACGTAGCAGCGAGTTCTCGTTTATATATCCGCGTCTTCCGATCCCCCTTCTTCACTTCGCATCACCAACCAAGCCAACGATCTTACCTCGCGATTCGTTCGCGGTTTTCTTCGTTTAGTTCCCAACCACCCTTGTTCTCCCTTGCCCTTTCGAACGACTCGCAATTAGTACGGATTGACTATTAATCTAAGTGTCCACTCGCGGGGATCGGCCCTTTTATTTCCATCATCGACCATATATAGGAGGGCGGCCTCCTCTCGAGCCATCCCGAGGTACCCCGCAGGAAAGCTATATTCGTTGTCTCTCTCTCCCTTTGCGTACTTATATACCCCCTGGTTTGCTATATACCGATGATCGCAACGAGAACGACGATCCGTCCGCGAGCCGCCGCGGTACGCCGAACGAGTTAACGACGATTGACCGCCCCGCGAGAGACGTCTCGTGGAAATCGTCTCTCTTCAAAGAGAGAGAGAGAGAGAGAGAGTGAGAGAGAGAGAGAGAGAGAGAGAGAGAGAGAGAGAGGTACGCTATTACACGCCGATGGGTTTGCACGCGAGTTCATTCTCTCTCTCTTTCTCTCTTGCCCTCTCGATCTCCCGCTTCGAATCAAAAGACACCCGCCCGCGCTGTGAACCGATCACCATGGGAGAGACAAAGAACTTACCGCAAGAATCATTCGCCATGCTCCAACGATCGTCATCGTTTCGACGAGATCAATTATTCACAATTATATTAAATAATTTCTCGAAATAGATAATTACTCATTAATTATTTTGAATAATTTGTCATTACGCGAATTACATCTTCAAACGATGCAATAAATTCGCGAATAATCCTCCGATCGTTTGAAAATATTATAAATAAAAATCATGACAAATATTATTATAATTATATCGCGAAGATAAAAATACTTTATTTTTTATTTCCTAGTTAACAAACGAAATTTTAATATTATAAATTACCGGGTAATAAATTATTAAGTACCTCGTTAAAAATTATTATTCGTCAATAAGAATTCTTCGCTGGTCGAACAAAAAATTATAATTATTATCGTTCCGAGATAATTTTGCATAATCAGCGGCGTTATAAAAATATCGATCGCGTTTGTTTTTCTTCTTTCAATTCGAAACGATATCTCTGGCATTGCAGGAATGCGATATAGGTATTAATAGATATGCCAGCTTCTTCGTGCACTCGTCGAAAGGCTTTGAGTCGAGCATGCAAAAAAAAAAGGAAAAAAGAGAGAAAGAAAGAGAATTACTCATAAAAGGTAGTATCTCGTGGCACACAGAACCACGAGCCACGCAGACTCGATACAAAACGTGATCCCGGAGTCTCGGACTAGTTCCCGGTTAAGGCGTTACACGAACTCTTGTGTAACGACACACCAAACGACACTACCGCGAGACACACCGCTTGATGGCCTGTTACCGTGGCTATAAAACTTAAACTTTTTCTTTCACCGCTCCGGTCAGTTTTCTGCCCGTACGAGCGTGATAGTTGCGCGAACTTTCCATATTTCCGTAAACTTCGAATTTTCTTAGATTTTTTTTGTCCTTTATCGAATTACTCGCGATGATAACGGGTATCTTAATTAAAATGTTTCGTCGTAAATGGTTTTATGATCGGGCGCAAAAAAAAAGGGAATATCGAGTACGATATCGTTGACAAATTTTTATGTTTGAACTAGTTTTCGTTATGTAACGAGGTATCGTTCGTATACTTACTGGTATTTTCTTTTATTGCTCTCAAGGTGTGTCGCGATACTAATGAGGATCGAGCGCTTGGTAAATCGTGGCAAGATAAAAAATAAAACGAAATAATATTGGAATAAGAAAAAATCAATTAAACAATATTATATGTAATAAATGAAAATGAAAATAAAAAATAAAGTATCTTAGATTTTAATAATTGAATGCATTGAGTACTTTTTTCGAAGACTGTAATTGCGATAGTAATGGAGATTGGGCGCTCGTCAAATCATGGCAAGAAGAAAAATATAGCAGAATAATATTGTGATACGAGAAAATAAACGATTCGAAATTAAATTAATTAAATAAAAAATAAAATATCGTAGATCTAAATAATTGAAAATAATACATTTTTCTCAGGTGGTAATCTTGCCATTTTCACATGAATGAAAGAGCGCTTTAAAAATCGATGAAAAATCAATTTTTGAAATTGCCGCGCTCTATCTTGATCCTTACATCTTTAAATAACATACGGATTCTCGTCTCCCCTCCCCCTCCCTCTATCTATCTCGATGAATCAATCAGGATGGTAGCCGAACGAATTAGCCAAGATTCGAATTTGTTAATTCGCAAATACGAAAAGAAGAGCGAGTTGAAACAAAATTAAATGAAATTAACTAAAATAAAATATCGTAGATCTAAATAATTGAAAATAATAAATTTTTTTCAGACGATAATCGTGCCATTTTCACAATAATGAAAGAGCGCTTTAAAAATCGATGGAAAATCGAGTTTCGAAATTGCCGCGCTCTATCTTGATCCTTACATCTTTAAATAACACACGGATTCTCATCCCCCCTCCCCCTCCCACTATCTACCTCGCTGTATCAATCACGATGGTGGCCAAACGAATTAGCCAAGATTCGAATTCGTTAATTCGTAAATACGAGAAGAAGAACGAGCCGGACCCTTCGGATTTTAAGGGGGGTCGTGTGAGGGCAAAAAGCGTATATTACGAGACAACAAAATACAGGGATGCCAGGGCAACGGGTATCTCGGGGTTTTATTGGCGCCACGGGGGTTGCCCGAGCGAGGGGTACCCCGAGGCAAATGAAGATGAAGCATCCTTCTCCCTGCACGCTGACTTCGTGCGTCGGTACTTCGGGCTCTCGGCGCGTGCGACCCTCGCGTCACGGCAATGAGGAGGGGGCGGCTCGCTCCGCAAAACCACCGCGAGAACCTCCGAGGAGATCTCGGCGATGTCGCTTGTGCCGAGACGCTGCTCCGACTCGAGATCCCGCACGGGCAATATAGACGAGCGACACGCTCGGAAAAGCTCGATGCGCGCGCCCGCGCAACCCCGAAAAGGGACGATTCAAGGGGATGGTCGAGTGGTGGGGATGATCACGAGTCCTACGTAGCCAGGGGGTGGAAAGCGAGAGCCACGAGGGCTAGCACGCGACTTCACCGCCAAACACTCTCGATGACACCCGTGCGTGTTCGACACACGCGACGCACCGGCTGAAAACGCGACAGAGCCAACCGACTCCAACCTCGCAACCGCGTCCGCATTTTCAACCAGATTTAATTCTTTCTTTAGTTTTTCAAAATTTCATTTTTTTCATTTTACGGAGAATTATTTCGTCGACGATATAGCGCATATAGTGTTCATGAAATTGTTGGAACGATGGAACGAGAAAGATCGAAGAATAATTTTCTCGAGGTTTTTCGACTGTGATTACAGTGATAAGCATCTTGATAACAATCGTGATATCGTTTTATAAGTGGGCGTGTTTCAACGAAGGCGATCGAACGAATTTTTGTTTCATTGTTCACGTGCAAACTTACGACACAATGTGGCAAACTACACCCACGAATTTGTACAACGCGTATAATGCCCATCCCGCGATAATGCAGCTGCAGGCGAGCAATAACGAATTTCATTCGTGGTTTCATTCTAGGAAACCCTCAATGGACAACTTGGGCAATGCAACTTCGGTCAACGTTCGGTGAGTACCCAAATCTTTCACTCTGGATCGTTTACTTCTATTTTTCTCTCTCTCTCTCTCCTTTTTGATCTTACCAAAATTGTTTTTCCACCAACTCAAACGAATCATTCGGTACGTTGTCTTTCACAATCTCCAAAAAAAAACTAAGTATCTCATATGAAAAGTGCAAATCTGTCAAACAAATATAAAACCCCTAAATTATTCTATTTGATAATTCAATTAATTAAATTGGCCGAATTACGTTTATAAATTTACGATATAAAATAAATTTTTCCTACCGTACGTGTTGAACAAACGTTTGATAAAATTGTTGGAATATTTTCATGCGAAAGGCATCGATTTTCTCGTCAATATTTAACGTTCACACGATTTATTTATTTCGGTTTTCTCCCCGGGATTATTAATAATGATTGATATTATTATTAAACTAAGCAAATACAAAAACCCCCAAATTATTCTATATGAAAATTTAATTAATTAAATTGGCCGAATTACGGTTACAAATTTACGACATAAAATAAATTTTTCTTACCGTACGTGTTGAACAAACCATTGATAAACCATTAATAAAATTGTCGAAATATTTTCATGCGAAATAAGATCGATTCCCTCGTCAATATTTAACGATCACACGATTTCGGTTTTCTCCTCGAGATTATTAATAATGATTGATATTATTATTAAACTACCAACAAAGATTACCAAAATTATTAAAATCCCAAAAAAAAACTACGCATCTCACACGAAAATTGCAAATCTGTCAAACAAATATAAGAAACCCCAATTTATTCTATTTGATAATTTAATTAATTAAATTGG
>JAPYZT010010387.1:0-12237 GCA_030522965.1 Tryphoninae sp. A BG-2022a | reverse complement strand
TATATATATATATATATATAGAGAGAGAGAGAGAGAGAGAGAGAGAAAGAGAGGGAGAGAGGGAGAGAAACAAAATATAAATCATTCGCAGTAACGTGTAGACATGATCTTTCGATCAAGGAAGCTGCGACGAGCGTAACAAAAAACCAAACCGTCGAAAGCAAGATTAAAAGAAAAAAGCAATGAACGAGAGGTACGAATAACCGTGTGATTTATCAAGATTTAACGAAACGTTTTAGAAAGGTTTTTTACAAATAATTTCACATTTTTCGTTTTTTCTCTTCAATGTTTTTATTCGTCTATATAAACGATATATTTATTTTGAATCTAAAAACAACAATGCTCTTTTTTTTTCTCTTTCTCATTATTTTTTTGTCCATACGAAGTATCCTAGAGTATTCACCCAGATGGCTTTCTTCTTGTTTATTTCTCGTTCTTCCTAAAAGTAGAAAAAACGTCAAATATTATGCGAGTCTTAACGTAAGAAAAAGGCAAGAAAAATATTCAAATGGACCGACCTGCTGTCCGCTGTCCACTTAGTCGCGCGGGTTTGTGCTTTCTTCTTCGATGTTCATCGGAACTCGTGACTATATATATATATATATGTCCTCTCGCGAGTATGTATGCGCATGTGACACGTGTCTTCAAAGTGTCTCTTGGGCTTGGTCAACCGCGGCGCTGAGCGGCTCGCTCAACGGTGCTATATATATATATATATATATATATATATATATATATATAAGACATATAACCCGCACGTGTCAATAAAACTCGAGTCTTATGATTGTTTGATCAGTCGTATGAGTGAAACGCGTACGACGGAGACGCAAGATGGGAAGCAAGAGTGTGTGAGAGAGAGAGCGAGAGACGATCACTCGCGTGCTCGGATATGGAAGAATAAGTACGTGTACACCCGCAACTCCTACGTAAAGAAAATACACCGCGTACTTGAGATGCAAATGAACCTATGAACGCTAAGAGTTTCCCGGAATTGTCTATATTTACGTCTGTATATGTATATAGCTACTTGCTTTTCTCTCACTACTTACTCGATTCCACGGTAAACCACTCGAACCAACCCCATTTTCGAGGAGGGGGTTGCGCGACGCTCGGTCGCACTAAAAAAAAAAAACGCGACTACGTAAACTCTAAATAGATACGATCTTTCTTTTTCTCTCTAGTTAAATTCGTAATGTTTCATTAAATTTCACAAAATTCAAATTTTCCACAAATTTCATGAAATCGAGATATTAAAAAAATTTCATAAAATTCAAGTTTTTAGGAATTTTAGCATCGGGATGATTTTCAGTTTATTTGTTACAATGTCATTGATCTGTAGCCCTTTGAACCGTAAAAAAATGGCCCTCGAATCGAGATTTCTCTTTGTGCCCCACTCGTCGCGCGTTTTAATCCACGCTCGTACAAAATCGCTCGTAAGTGGGGAAGACGCGTCTTATAAATATCCACACATACATATATATATATATACATATGCCTATCGCCGCGATATAATTGCCTTCGACGTGTGGAGGTGGCGGTAGCCGTGGTTTCGCCGTACAGTGGGAAGTCCGCGGGGGCGCCAGGAAAAAGGCAACGTCGGCGGTTCGTTCGCGGTGCGCGATTACGGGCCAAGACGACGACGACGAAGCACGAATGCACGAACACAACTCGTGCAAGCTAGAGAACCGCGGGAGCGTACGGTAGGTAATGGGGTGGGGGCAACGAAAGGCGTGGCCCGTTCGTTCCTCGTCGATGAACACTCTCCGGCGCGCGTACGTGATAAATGTTTGCCTCCGACGTATGTGTGAATACGAAGTTAGTTCGTATTTGTGAGCGGTGGCACCCACCTCGCGCGAGCGCGCGCACGCGTTCCTATACTGTACACGGTCGCCTTGTCACGGTAGGAAAGAGCGAGATGAAACGAGACACGCGGTTTTATAGGAGGAAAAGAAAATGAGGGGGGGGGAGGGGTAGGAGGAGGGAGGGTGAAAGGGTGGGCGGTTGGTGGGAGGGGGGAGTGGAGGGGCAGTTATTCAACGATTTGCCCGCTCGCGAATGAGGGAATACACTGTACAGCACCGATAAACGTACCGTTTACTCGGGAAGGTGGAGTAATTAAGATCGTAATAAGTCTTGATTTATTATTCTGTTTATCATAAAATCTTCCACGAATTTTGTTTTTTCCATAATTTCGTAACAGTTGTATCTTCGTTGCATCTAGGGCTTTGATAGGAGTCAGTGGTTATGATAATTTGTTCGATGGTGAATTGTTATTGTTATTATTCGAGTCGAGAGCTTGCAGAAGCAACGATTTCTTTCTTTTAAATTTGTAGAGACGCAATTTTGGGCTTGCTTAGAAATGTAACGATATTTTTCTGAGCTGACTCGTACAATGTAAATTTGTAGAGATGGAATTTCGGGTTTGCTTAGAAATGTAACAATATTTTTCTGAGCTCGCTCGGACAATGTAAATTGATCGACTTAATTTATAGATGATTTTTTCTTGTACGTTTGGATCTTATGAAAAAGCTTGTTTTTTTTTTACAGAAATGTGAAGATCTTTACTTAGATGACTCGTATAACCTTCCTGTTTCGATTTAACGCACAGATTCGAATTTACGTTGCTGTATAACTGTATATACGAAACGAGAAGCAACAGGGGCTGCTAGAGGGTGAATACAAAGTGGGGATATTTCATAGTCGTTTGTATATGGGAGAGGCAAAAAATCAAGGCTTCGGAGCTTTAGAGCTTCAAGCCAGACAACGACGAGAAGGAAAAATATTCCTTACGTGCGCAATTCTAAAACGTCGGGTAAATTGCAATTTCGACAGTTGCATGCGTTATCAGGGTGCAACGAAGAAATGGAGGGGAGTTGCATCTAGTAGGATTCTAGCTGTTGCATGACGTGTGTGTACAAGATAGAGAGAGAGAGAGAGAGAGAGAGAAAGAGAGAGAGAGAGCGAGAGAAAGAGAGAAAGAGAGCGACGTGGTGCGAGAGGGAGAAAGAACTTAACGCACAGATTCGAATTTACGTTGCTGTATAACTGTTCTTATACACGAAGGGAGAAGCAACAAGGGCTGCTAGAGGGTAACTTTAAAATGGCGATATTTCATAGTCGTTTGTATACGGCACAGCCCAAAAATCGAGGGTTCGGAGCTTTAGAGTTTCAAGACAGCCAAACGATGAGAAGGAAAGATATTCGTTACATGCGCAGTAGCAAAACGCCGGGAAAATTTCGATTTCGACTACTGTATGCGTTATCAGGGTGCAACGAAGAAATGGAGGGGAGTTGCATCTAGTACGATTCTAGCTGTTGCATGACGTGTGTGTACAAGAGAGGGAGAGAAGCCGGTTCGCTTAAGCTAGTGCGCGCCGCACGTGGAGAGAGGAGTAGGAGTGGGGGGGAGTGGGTACTACAGAGCAACGTCAAGAGAGAGAGACTATCGCGCGGGACGTCCGACTCGTGTGCGTTGGGGTGGGGCGGTGTCGGCGGAATCGTCGCGCGGGAGAGGGTAGGAGGTCTGGCCGAGGCGGCCGAAGGTGAGACTCTCGTGAGCCGAGGGCTCGCAGTCGGCGCGAGACAGCGCTACTGGAAGGATCGTTGCTGTGCGTACGGTCCGACGCGCGTGCGCGTTTAATTTCTCTAAACCCCGCGCTCTTATCGCTCGTTCTCTCGTGTATTTATCAGATAAACCGAGAGACCGAAAGGAACACACACACATTTATATGAATGTTCGTCCACGTTGTAAGTGACGAACGTCGAACCACGTAATTAGTTTCTTTTGTTTTGTTTTTATTTTATTTTTGTTTTTTTTTTTTTTTTTTTTTTTTTTTTTTTTTCTTTTTTTTTTTGTCATTTTCTCGATCGCTCGCTATTTGTTTATCGAACGATCGATCAACGAAACATAACGATCTTATCGATGAGGACGATACGCGAGTATCGTCGTAACTGCGAGTGATCGTTGACGTACAACTACGCTCACGTCCATCTGTGCAACTTCGAGAAGAAACTCGTGGGAGTGTTTCTTGTTTAAAAAAAAAAAAAAGAAATTTTTTAAACAAATTTTCCTCGCCTTTCGTTGATTTATTTTATTCTTTTTTCTTTTTTCTTTGTAAATATACGATCCACCGACGTGTTTTGTTCTTCGGCGATACGTGCATTTATCTTCCCACGTATTAATCACGATAAACGTGATCGAATATTACGGGAAGTGAAACCACGAGGATTTTTATCGCGTGTGATTTGAAAAGAAACGAAGAAAAAAAAAAAAAATAAAAAAAAAATAATCAATCAGTGTTTTTGGCAAAAAGGAATCTCTCGATGTTTCGGAGATCGATGAAATATTGTCACGCAGCGCTGTTTGAACGAACGTTCGCGCTCGCGCCGAGATACGGCAAGGGCGGCAAAGCTATCGCGTTGTCACTTGTCGGGACTAGTTCGTCGTTGTGCGTCGTACATCGTAGTTCGCGTCGTCACCGCGAACTTTCGCGGTTCGTACGTATTTACCCTGGAAGAATAATAAAATCGGCGAGCTCAAACGCGAACGAAGAAGAAACGAGTTTTTCGTGCGCGAAGCACCGAAACAACTCGCGCGGCTCGAGATCGAACTTTCGTACGTGAGAAGAACAAAAAAATAACAACAATAACAACACGATCAACAAGTCCGCCACGTACTGGCGCAACATTCGTTCGATCCGACGTAACGCGAGTGAAGAGAAAAATTTGAAACTGAAAAAAAAGAAATTTTTTTTCTCGTTTCACTTTATTTTTAAAAAAAAAAGAATTCTTTGATTTCGTTATACGAAACTCGATACTCGTTCTCTCTGTCGGAACGATGCCGGCATCGTTTAGGCCATAAATGTAAAGAACGATCGAAAGAACTTTTTTTTATCGCTCCAACGAGAGATAAGAATAAATTTTTCTAAAATAAACAAATTAAGGAAGGAAGTAAATATTTTTTTTCACGGATTGGATTAAAGACGATTTTTTCGTGGGATATTAATTGTGATAAAACAGCACACGGGATATTATTGTTTAGTCAACGAATGGTTCGTGCCACTTAATTGTGTCGTATGACGAGAGATAGTAAGATTGAAATAACAAATAAACGAGAAATTAAAGAAAATTAATTAAATATTGAAAATAAATCGAGATAAATATCTCGATTATACGAGAGTGATTGGAAAACGTGGAAAACATTAGTTCGGTGCTCACCGAACGGGTACCAGAGATTCGTCTAAGCGCACAAGTTGGATGCTACTCGGGATACGGAAGAGGCGTTTGCAACGATTTTGTCTCGGTAAGCGATAAAAAAAACGAAACTCAGATTTTTTGTTTACATTTTTCGTAATTTTTTCGATGAATTATTCGCCGTCTTTTCGACACGAAAATTTCGTTTACTGGTCGATAATTTTGGCGGTTATCACTGTAGAAAATGCAAGGGGGTCAGGAGTATAGAAGGCGCGACGGTCTCGATTCGTCTCGTGGAAAATTGAAAATTGCATAAAAGATTTGTTTTGTTTTTATATATTTTGCTCAAAAATATTTGATAAAGATTAATTATTTTACTCGTTGAATTTTGCGTATTGATTTTAATCATTTAATTTTAATAATGATTATTTGTCAAATATCGAGTAAAGAAACGTCAAAATTATTTTCCCAGGTCATAGGTAAAGATTTTTCATTGATCACAGCTTTATAATAAAGATCAGAATAATTCTCAAACCATTCAATCTCGAGTGAAAACAATTCTTAAAATTTCAGGAACTTTGAATTCTTTCAAAACCGTTACATCCCTTTAATCTTTCAAATTTCATAATTTCCACGATTTGTCAATATTTCAATAATAAAAACTCCTTATCACCGGTTGTTGATTAGATAAAAGAAAAAAAAAAGGCGAAAGAATAGAAAAAAGAAGAAAACGTCAACTCTCGAACGAATCGATCATCCCTCGGTCGCTCCAACAGCCATGCGCTTCGTGTCTCAAAGTCGATAGTCTCGTCGCGTGTACCAACGACACACTGAACCCTCTCCGGTCGTCGAGTTAGTTGGGTCAGTGGGGCTGGTCGTTGGAGCGAGCGGTGTGTGTCATTGCGCGAGGGTGGCAAAAGCATCCTCGACACACCTGCGAGGGGTTGTCGAAGAGGGAAATAAAGAGAGAGAGAGAGAGAGAGAGAGAGAGAGAGAGAGAGAGAGAGAGAGAGAGAGTGTGAGTGTGAGGATAGTGAGGTAAAGAGAAAGATGGGAACAAGGAGCGTTAGCTACGATGATACGGTTGTGGTGGAGGAGTCGGGAATACTCAGCGAAGCGTCGCGGCGCTAAGCGACGGAAGTGGAGCGGACGAAATCTCTCACTGAGCAAGCGCGCGCATCTTCGCGTTCTACACAATACGTTATATCGCGTCTATATATATATGTATTATATATACATATATATAGATAATATATAGCCTGTTGCATGTACACATATATTTATACATATATGTGCAAAAGCTCTGCTTCACCCCTTCGGCTGAAGCTTCTCAGTTGGTCGAGACGCGAGAACGTTCACTATCGCCTACATATATATGTATTGTTATATAAAAATACACGCGCGTGTACCTTCACGCTTCGCGAACTTGACGACGCGTGCCGAGCGTGACGGTCCGGGTTCTTCGCCAGTTTTCCGTCTCTCTCTCTCTCTCTCTCTCTCTCTCTCTCTCTCTCTCTCTCTCTCTCTCTTTCTCTCTCTCTTTCTCGCACCCTCGGGGGGTTCGTTCTCTATTATTCCCTCGCTTTATTAACCCTTTGACACAAACGAGCAAATTTACATCGTGGGCAAACCGAAGGATGGTCGAGCCTGTTGCATCTCGAAAAACGAGAAAGAAAGGAGTTTAAAAAGTATGGAAAGAAACAATGTGATTTATCAAAAAGCTGTTTAGCAACGAGCTTTTTATCAACGAGCTTTTTATCAACGAGCTTTTTACCAACGAATGATAATTAATTTTTAAAAAAAACCATAATTCAATTAATTGACATTCCTGGAACGATGCAAACCCAAATGAACGCGTGATTAAATCTTCTATCGTAAACGATTAATTGCGTTTATCATTTTCGCACAGTGTTTTAGAAGAGTCGTGAAAATTTAAATTACATTTCGAAACGTAAATTTCTCTCCGTCTCGAGCTTCTTTCTTTTATTCTCTCCGTGGCGTATATACCGCAAGTATTTATGCCTCGCTTATGGTCATAGAGAGAGGATAAAGTGTATGCATTTAGTCACAGGCATTTAAGCTCGAGCGCGCGCGTGCCGTTTACACTGTGTAGAGTCGAGTTTATTGACGTTAACACCGTTGCATCGTCGTAATACAAGCGGGAGTTGGGACCCGACGGATGCATTTACACATACATAATGCACGTAGATTATCTGTCTTATCCACACATATAAATATCCCTATACATATGTGTGTGTATATACAAATATAAATATAGATAGAGCGAAGACTATATAGGCGTGCGAACGAAACTCCATTGTCTCTCAATCGCGTTCGCGTTGTGCGGCGCTAAACCGTTCTTTCGTATTTCCATCGTCGCATCATCGTCATCATCATCGTCGTCGTCGTCGTCGTCGTCGTCGTCGTCGTCGTGGCCGTTGTTGCTGTCGCATACGACCGAACCTCTTTCATCGTCTCTTTTGCTTCCGCGCGCGAGCTCGTCCGAGGTCTTCGCGCGCGTACGGTGTCAGGTGTCACGGCTGTCCGGTTTCGTTTGCTTACAACGAACGAAGACACCGAGACGGTGATAGAAAGAACAGAGACAGAGATAGAGAATACGAAGTAAAGAAAAGCCGCCGAGTTTCGAGTTGGGGTGAAAGGGGGAGGGAGGGAGGGAGGGAGGGGAGGGATGTAAAATTTTCAATTTTTTAAAAGAATTTAATTTTTGTATTGACACTTGATTTCTTTTGTTTATTATTATATTGAGTTGATCAGAGTTTGTGAAAAACGAGCGTTTTCATAAATGAGAAATGAGAGAGAAGCGATTGAAGAAGCTTGTGAGAGGGTAATTGTTGATCGGTGAATCGAAGAAATCGATCGATTCTCGCGTGATCGTTGATCGAGTTTTATAATCTTGGGTGGATTCGCACGGAGCACACACACATACACAGATATATATATATATATATATATACGTACGTGGGCACACAACGGCTCATCAAGAGTCCGGAGTGAGATCAATCTCGATTTTCTCGGACTCCTCGATCAACTTTCTCCTCTTTCATTCGCAACGATCTACACATACACGTTCTTCATATCTTACCTGTTTGCTTCTCTCTCGCTCTCATCGATTCGTATATTTTAATCGACGTGTGTTCCTCTTGCGCCATCTTTTACAAAGGGAGAGACATAGAGAGAGAGAGAGAGAGAGAGAGAGAGAGAGAGAGATTGTTGATTGATATTTATTATTATGCCCTAGCCAGCTATGGGGCAAAAATTATAACGATTTTCCGAGAGAGAGAGAGAGAGAGAGAGAGAGAGAGAGAGGGAGGGGGAGAGAGAGAGAGAGAGAGAGAGAGAGAGAGAGAGAGAGAGAGAGAGAGAGAGAGAGGATTGGCTTAATTTATCCAAGACGAGCTCCCGTGTGCGTTGATATAATAAAGCAGAGGGTGGAGATAAAAAAAATCCCTCACGACGCGCCTGCTCCGCCCGCTGGGCGCCTCTCTCTCTCTCTCTCCCTCCCCCTATCGTCGCGATTTTTATCGATAACCCTCGAGTAACTGCCGCCGGTAGTCACTCTCCTTCTCTTTCTCTCCCGTTCACTCCGATACACTTCGGTATCGTTCGAAAATCCTCAACAGTCGCAACTTCTCTCGCTCGCATATTCTGACCTCCGGATCGCTGGCTTCCCGGCGATGATCGAACGTGAGCAATCACGAGAGAGTCCGTGGCAAGCGGAGAGTATGCGAGGAGCGAGCACGAGGCGCGTATACCCTCGCGGGACCGAACGCTCGCCCGGCAATTAGGAAATCCATTCGGTGTAATTGCGAGTCTGTCTTATAGCTATATACCTATATATATATATATATGTATGTATGTATGTATATATGTATATACAGAAGATATATGTATGTACTAATACAAAGAAGCAATGAGAATCGCGACCTGCTACCGTGCTCAATCGCACGAGGCTATCAACATTGTATACATACGAATGTATATTTATATATACATTTATTCAGTACGTGTCGATCGATACATTGCTATACAATGTTAACGGATAAATTCATCGAACATATTATAAACTCTGATAAATTTCACGAGAAATAAGTTTGAATGTGTCACGTGAATTGTCAGGAACTAAACGATTCGCTATCTCTAAACGAGAAGTGTCCAATCGATTCGAAACGTGCCAAGATCGTACACGAAATCGCGAAATTATTACAACATACGTGGGTATTATCATTTCATTTCGAGAGGCCGGATTTAATTTGCAAAATTTGGTTCATAAATCGCCCGCGTGAAAAATGCGAGCACGACGATTGAACTGTATTTTTTTTTAATTGGCAGTGAATTTAATTCGTGATTAATTAATCGTTCGTTTATAAAATTCATTTTCTTGATTAATATTGCGAAATATTTAGATTGAAATTTTTTTCAAATTTTAACGAAGTTCGTTGCCTCGAATTTACTCTCGCGTGTGGTGAATCGTTGGAAATGTTTAAAACGGTATTAGATAATAATTCTAGGGATTGAAGCGTGATACAGAGGATACGTAATATAAATTTCACAAAGCCCAATGACAGATATAAGAACGCGGCGAGCACAGGTGAGACGGTCGAGAACGTTTTTCAAACGCCTACGCGCAATTCGCACGATACTTTCGGCATCCTTTCTCCCTCTCCGTCTCATTCCGAGCTCCGAGAAGCGTGTGAATGTTCGTAAATGTCTTCTCGGATATACAACAGACATTCAGAGACAGCGAGAGGTAACAAATTCTTTTTGGGGCAAAAGCCGCTCGCGCGTTCAATGCGTAACGAGGAGTTCGCTCGGGAGACACGAAATTGCGTAGGTGGCGGAGAGAAGGAGAGAGAGAGTGTGAGAGAAAGAGAGAGGGAGGGAGAGAGAGAGAGAGAGAGAGAGGTGAATTTCCTCGTCTCTCTCTCTCTCTCCCTCTCTTTCTCTTTCTCTCTCTCTCTCTCTCTCTCTCTCTCGTTCTTCCATGTCGCCGCCACAGGTGTTTCGTTTCCCCCGTTCGCGTAATAATGGCCGTGCCACGTACCAAACGATATTTTATACGCGCGATGTTCCCCTTACGATTCTTCGTCTCCCGGGATTTCGTAGAAAGTGTGCGCGTCCTATATACATCAATTGGCCACTGTCGAGAGAAAGATGCGTTCGGAATAAAGCTTTTCAATTGCACGAACATTCGTCCCGCCCCAAGAACTCGCGAAACTCTCAATCACGAGAAATCTTAGAAATATCTCGAGACTTTTTCCCTTGACTATCCTAAACAAAAAAAATCCTCCAGTATCATTTTCTTTGCAAAAGTATGAAAAATCTACAACATTCTCGAGGTTCATGGGACATCAGAAATCCCAAAGAGCTTCCAATCCAATCTATACACCAATCATAAAAATTGTAAACAAAAATAAAAACCTCTCGATACGTATCGATAAATAACTATTTCTATATACAGCGATCGAACGAGGATGGTACGAGTAATGTTATGTTATTTCATTTTTTTTTTTCGACGGAGCAACGACTATGCCGTCGCATTTCTGCCGACAGGGTAGTAGAAATAGCGAGGAGGTTATCGGAGACGAGCGCGTGGTTGGACGGATATATCGTGTTTATTTTATACGGGGATGAATAAAGGGGGTGAGTTAGCGATGCGCGAAGGGGGTGCGAGAGGTTCGCTCGGGAATGGAGGGAGAACTCCCCGTTGAATATCGTCGATGAGGTAGGGGAAATGTCTCTCAGGAGTGAAGGGAGGGTGGAGGTTGCGAGGGTGAGGACGACGAACGGAAGAAGATGAGATACGAGGGAAAAACGTGCGGTCGATCTCCCAGAGTTCCTTCCCTCCCTCCTCCTACCCTCTCGTGTCCGTCCGTCCGTTGCCAGGGGTTGTTTGTCGACCTTGACCGTGAATCCAACCTCTCTTTAGTCACGTGTGTATCCTGTGCACACACACACACACACGTGCGCACACACCAATACAAACAAACACACACACACACACACATACACATATGTGTCTTTGCGTTATATATATAATAACTCGATGGACTCGCGGCCGGCAGTCGTCGAGGTCGATACACACGGGAGGATGCACACGAGGCTCGATCCATTGGGAATTCTCGGTACGCGCTTGCGTTCGTGTTGGACAACGTACCGATAGTACAGAGGTAATCGATATTGCCCCAGGCGTGTGCCACCAGTACACGTGACACTGTTTTTATCCCACCCTCTTCCTTTTCCCTCGATGCGTTTTTTTTCCCTTTTCCTAGCCTTGTTTTTTTTTTTCATTTTTTTTTATACACCCGGCACACTTTTATTCCTTACCTAGGTTATTGCTGGACGAAAGTGACACTCGGCACGATCTTTCGTTATCAATTTTATCGATCGCGGTAAGAGGACGAATGTTTTGACGGATGAAAAAAAAATTGGGGAAAATTGTTGATAATTTTTTTTTAGATTTTTGTTTTTATAGAAATTAAATATTTTGATGTTTGTTGGTGGGTGGAAGATTTATACACGCGTGTCTCATATCGCGAGGAGATAAGGATTCTCGGCGAAACGTCACTCGACAACACATATACGCCTTGATACTACGAGTGTTTACAAACATGGCGTCGGATTACTATCAGCGCGCGAAAGCAATCGCAAAACTTAAAGGTACATATGTATTAGCGTCTATGTTTTTGCGCAGCGTATCTATATAACGGTCTCGTTGTATGTACGTTCGCCGGAAAATAACTACCGAAGAAGAAGACGATGATCTCGGGAGAGTACTAACCCACGGTGTACGGCGGACAATGGGATTCCCCGAACGTAGGAGAGCGAGAACTAACTTTACTTTCCAGGCATGCTCGCTCCTTCCTATATATAATATATAATATATATATATATACAAATATATAATATTATACATTATATTATATCATATTATATTATATCATATTATATTATATTATATTATATTATATTATATTATATCATATTATATTATATTATATTATATTATATTATATTATATTATAT
>JAPYZT010010341.1:0-12531 GCA_030522965.1 Tryphoninae sp. A BG-2022a | reverse complement strand
AGATTTCGTTAATATAATTCGATTTTTCGAATTATATTTAATTAATCTCGAAGACGATTCGACGTTCGATTAAATAAATTAATTCAATCAAATATCGATTAAAATTGTGGGAGAAATTTCAATTCGTAATTTGATGAAAAAATTAATTGCTGTTATAATCGAAAAATTACTTACAGATTTCGTTAATATAATTGGATTTTTCGAATTATATTTAATTAATCTCGAAGATGATTCGACGTTCGATTAAACAAATTAATTCGATCAAATATCGATTAAAATTGTGCGAGAAATTTCAATTCGTAATTTGATGAAAAAATTAATTGCTGTTATGATCGAAAAATTACTTAAAGATTTTTTTTCACAAAAAGATTACATATTTTCGTTGAATATACGATTTCTCGTTAAAGTTTGAAAAATGTAAATTTACAATTTTTTGTCTATTATAAAACTTTATATTAAAAATAGTTATGAATTCGGACCATGAAATATGACAAGGGAAGATGGAAAATTCGACATGACAATATCTTCGATCACGTGACGTCGTTCAAGGTTGTTGGAAATTGGGTATGGGGGTCAAGGCACAATCGACCTCGAGTCGTCACAAAATTGCGATTCTGACCTGTTATCGGTGTCGCAGGAATTGGTTGACGAATTATTCCCTTCCCGAATCCATAACGACCCAAATCCGCACTTCGTTCGAGCTCTCTTGCAATCTGTAAACCAAAAAACAAAATCATTATTCCTTCAAATTTTATTGCAATTCCAAAATTTCCAAACCAACAAATTTTTTTTGACAAACAATATGCAATATTTTATAACAAATCCAGTAAAAGAAAAATTCTAAAAGTCTTATGAATAGTCGAATATGAACGATAATGGAAAAAAGGAATTCTCGCATAACAAAGGAATATTCAATATTCTCGTCCTTATATCGAGGACGAGAATATTTCATTCATACAAAGAGACTGCGATCGATGTTAGACGCTCGTGTGACCAGCAAAGAGCCCGTAGCGAGATCCCAGTATCCATTACAGACCGCTTGTAACACCACGGGAGATAGGCAAGGGACAAGTAGTAACGGTCGGTGTTTGGTCAGACGAAAATACGCGCGAGTTCCACGCGTATCTTATCGGGACAAAAAAATCTTACAAAACCCTCGTGACCACTGTTTTCAAACGTGACTCATTAATTTGTCCACCGTGACGATAACACAATGATAAAATTATCAAAATCAAATTACGATAAAAAAAACGTTCTCAACGAATTTTTGATGACAAGGAGAATTTTAATTAAATTTCGATAAAATTGTGGCCAGCTGCTTCGATCGAATTGACAATTTTTTATAGCCGTCTGTTATTTTTCACACCGAGAAATCATTAAACCCGGAATTAAAACGATCGTATAACGTAAATGGTATTTTTGTTTTAACTAAAGAAATTTAAAACAATGTAATAGTCTCGTCGTTTCGAACTTGTTAACAGTTCGAGGAAGCGTTAACAAGATAACTTCCGGGCATTCGAGCTACGAGATATTCCCCTACATCATGTTTCTTAATCCGATGAACTCTGAACTTCGCCCCCCCCCCTCCCCGTTTTACATGGTATTAACCCCGTCCAATTATCCAAGTTACAAGCACTCTCTAAAAATACAAGAAACACAGCCGTACTTTTTCATGTCGTTATTATTTCCCATTTTTTTTATTATTTTTGTGCAATTGTTATAAATTTTTACATAGTAGGAAAACAAAGTAGCTTTCCACGTCTGTTTATTTATCCACTAACTTCTCCTAAAACGAGGTTCACTGCCATAATTAAATTCATTTGTTCTGTTTTTTATTATAAATATTTTGTTATTTCATTTTATGGGATTATTAATTTTATTATTTAGCTTTAAATTTTTAATATCGAATATCAGATTTGAATAAATTTTTGGAAGTAATATTTATATTTATACGTGCACCTATTTAGAAATATTTATCATTTATGCATCTTATGTAATATTACAAGATTTTCAGATTATGAGTGAATTTAAACCAAATCTAAACCATGCAATGAATTTTCATGCGTTTTTCATCATTATTTAGATAATTTCTCATGCAAATTTTATATATACAATAAAAGCTAATTAATTTTTTTGTAAGTAGAAAAAGACAATATTTTGCAACCAAGTCACCGAAAAATAAATTGACATGGCTCACGTAAAGTTAACTTTAAGAGATACTTCGAAATGGTGTACTAAAGAATTGTAGGGCTTCTAAAATCCTTAAAAAAAACTCCGCAATGGCATATCTCTATCTCTTACGGTTGACTCGCAGTAATAATTTCTTTCATTAAAACTTTAATTAAAAATTGCGTTACTAGCGACGGTTTAACTCTTATTCAGTAGGTATGAAGCCTTATCAAAATAAATAGGATAGTATTCTTGGTCATTTAATGGGGATTATAATTGTCCTTTACAGTATGTCGTTCTGAGAAATACTTCAAAACTAATTATAGATTAAAGCAATAGAAACAATAATTTCCAGACCGAGCGAGTTTAGACCTAAGCGTCGAGTGCTTTTCCCATGGACTAAGCTATACGCAGCCCTTTCGCGCCTCGCTTTCAAACGTCAGCTGGAAATATTGTTTATAAAGAAATTCTGTGATTAAAGACAGTAACTTCAAATTTTTCACTTCTTTTTTATTCTACATTGGGACGTTTGGCTTTTTAGAAAAAGAAATTTAGAAAGAAAAAAAGAAGTGAAAATATAATTTGACGACGAGGAGGATAACAAAAATTATATAAAGAATTATATAATTTTTCACTTATTATATAATTAAACTAACTAACTAATTAAATTATATAATTTTTAGAAAAAATTATATAAGTCTTTATATAATAATAATAATAATAATAATAATAATAATAATAATAATATAATTCTATAAAGAATTATATAATTTTTTCTATCCTTCTCCTCATTAAAAATCCTCCTCAAAAAATTATACATTATATAATTTTTTCTATCCTCCTCCTCAAATTCTATTTTCACTTCTTTTTTTCTATAATATAAAATCTAATCTATTTCTAAAAAAAATTATATATAGAATTATATAATTTTTTCTAAGAAAATTCCTATATTCCTAGAAAAAATTATATAATTCTATATATAATTTTTTTTATCCCTCTCCTCAAATTCCATTTTCCATTCTCGATTCTTTTCTTCACTTTCGTGAAAACTCCCATCACCGACGTTACGTAAAATATAATCATTCGTATTCTTGGAAGAATAAATGTGACCGATTATATATTATAATATTAGATTTTCAACACGACCGGGAACGTGGACGGCACACGTCACGGTGAACAGTGAAACAGATTTAGCAACTCGGAAGTTGTGCGGGAAGGGCTGTTTGCGTGCTCACAACCTCGTGAAAGGGACATGTCGTGCTGGTACTCGTGGCAACCACAAACTTTATTATCTGTCGTATCCGAGAAAAGAGTTAAATATAGTATATGAATGAATTTATCGCGCGAGTTACGCGCTATAAGAACTTTTTTCACTGTGACATCGACTCGCGACAATAATAAAATAATAACGAACCCAAAAAAAGGAATTAGTCTGTATTTTTAATAAGGACGTTGTATTTTAATTTGAAAATGAAAAACATTTTTCAAAACAATTTTTTAACTTTATTTTCGAAAAAATTGATAAAAAAAAATTGATAAAAAGATAGAATAAAATAAAACGGTAAGGAAATATAAAATTGTTCATGATTTTGATTTGTTATAGAAAATACAACACTGACAAATTACGAATATATCATTCGATCCATTTTGCCTGCGCTTCGGATTCGATTGGGTGTAAAATTGATTAAAAGCGCAAGCGAAAAAAAAAAATAACGTGCGAAGAAAAAGAACAATTAGTCTCTATTTTTAATAACAAAAATGAATTTTAATCAGAAAAAATACTACGCACTATTCAAAACAATTTTAAAAATATATTTAGTGAAAAATGAAGAAAAAAATTGATTAAAACAGAAAATAAAAAAAAACGACAAATAAAAATAAAATTTGTCAAACGTTTTAAAATTTGTCTCAATTTGGACTTCCCATCGAAACTACCACCCCGGTAAATTACGAATATATCATTCGATCCACTTTGCCTTCGCTTCGGATTCGATTGGACGTGAAATTGGTTAAAAGCGCAGGTGAAAAAAAAAAACAAAAAAGAAATGACGTGCGATCGGGGACAAGAGAGATAACGGTGAATTCGGTGATAAGATCGGTGAGAGCAAAACGGAGCAGCGGAATTTATCGACGGGCGGAAATTACGACGCAATCATCGACCTGGCGAATCGAGATATACAGCAAAATCAGCGCGAGTGTCTATGTGTGCTTTTTTTTTCATCCATCTCTCGATCCCCCATTCACGCGATTCTCTCATAGCGTTCGATCGATCAAGATCGCTGCAAATTCATAAAGTCTTCCATCCACTCGTTTCGGTCCATCGGGCGATATTAAATGCCTGAAGCTTTTATAGCGATTAAAAGAAGGAAGAAAAAAAGTACAAACAAAAAGAGACGATTCGATTCATCACTGAGCTTCGACCCAGAGTGAAAACGCTTTTTTTTCTTTCTTTCTTTCGTTACAGTTGAGTCGATTCGACCAATAACGTTCCGGCGTAGCAACGGATCGAGAGTCGCCGACTGATAGATCGATTGGCCTCGCTGACCTTCCGAAACGAGACGATGAAATTGTCCCTTCAAATCCTACCAATCAATCGAACCTATTGATGCAATTCAATAAGTGAAATTGATGGTTCGTCTCTTTCGAGCGGTTCGCGCAAAAGCCACTAGTTGTGGCAGCTTCTTCGTTTGTTTCGTTATGATTTCAGAATTCGCCCGACGATTCTCACATATGGCGGCAAAACAATATTTTTCGATCATGGGATAAATTTGATAATGTATCGATTCGATCAAATATTTTAGTTTTCAGATTTGTGAATAAAATGATAATTTATTGTATAAAATGAATATTTTGTGATAAAATCGATAACAACGACTATCGTTAAATTCTCTCAACGTTTCTTGTATTTGAAATAAAATAAAAAAAATAAATAAATATCTTGGATTTGAAAGAAAATAAAAAATAAATAAATATCTTGTATTTCCAAGAAAATAAACATAAATAAATATCGAAGTTAATTCTCACGTACGGTGCCAAAAAAATATTGTTCGATTACGTGATAAATTTGATAATGTATCGATTCGATCAAATATTCTAGTTTTCAGATTTATGAATAAAATGAAATTTGTGATAAAATTGATAACAACGACTATCGTTAAATTCTCTCAACGTTTCTTGTATTTGAAAGAAAATAAAAAATAAATAAATATCTTGTATTTCAAAGAAAATAAATAATAAATTAATATCGAAGTTGATTCTTATGTACGATGCCAAAAAAATATTGTTCGATCACGTGATAAATTTGATAATGTATCGATTCGATCAAATATTTTAGTTTTCAGATTTGTGAATAAAATGATAATATATCGTATAAAAGGAATATTTTATGATAAAATCGATAACAGTGACAGTCGTTAAATTCTCTCAACGTTCCTTGTATTTGAAAGAAAATTAAAAAAACTAAATAAATATCTTGGATTTGAAAGAAAATAAATAATAAATAAATATCGAAGTTAATTCTCACGTACGGTGCCAAAACAATATTTTTCGATCACGTGATAAATTTAATAATTTATCGATTCGATAAAATATTTTAGTTTTCAGATTTGTGAATAAAATGATAAATTATCGCATAAAATGGAATTCATAATAAAATCGATAACAACAACTATCATTAAATTCCCTCATCGTTCCTTATATTTGAAAGAAAATAAATAAAAAAAATTAATATCAAAGGTGAACGGACCAGTAAATAAAATGAATCAGCTCGTCAGTTGCTTCATCGCGATGGGCGTGATAATAGTGATTTCCATCGTCGGATACGTAGAACGATGTGGGAAGCGTTAGACCACGAGAGTGTTGACAACCTCATGAAGTCCGAATCTAAATTGATTAATTGTTCTCGTTCCGATATTGTTAGTGTATGAATAACGACGAAAGCGAGATAGACTCGTCACGGTCAATGGAGATTTTCATCACAGATTCGCTATTATACAAACGGAATTGAGTGTCTCGTACCTGCTGGAATTATATACCGGCTGACTCGACGCTGAGTATTTCACTGAATAACGTCAATAACGATTTCTACCCTTCGTTTCTGCTAATAATTACATTTTCTTTTGCTCCAATGTTAATTGGCCCTTTCGTTTAATCCTGGGACAGCTCAAGGACTCGATCTTATAAAAGCTCCGGATACGAATTTAATTTAATTTAATTTAATTTCATGGAATTTCATTTAAATGAAACGATTACATCGAGTGTCGTATCCACGCGGGTGTCTCTTTAAGGATCCAAGGACAAAACGTCCATTGGACACGTTGCACAATGTCAAGCATGAGCCATTAGGTCGGTGTGGGTTGATGGGCAAGACGATGAAACGAAGTTACCGCCCGCTACGATGCACCTAACCTACAGACCCATATGGACAAGCTCGCTACGTGTATTACGAGATATATTTACACTATGCGTACTCGTGTTCCAGCAGCTACGTTGATGTTCCTGACAGGCTTGTCAGACAACTGAACAATGTCCAAGGGAGATATAGAATCGGGGAGAAGTAAAATGCCAGCGGTGAAAGTAGAGAGTGTAACGAGCACACTTTCGAAGCTAGTAGGTAAAGCCCGTACTGGTCAGACAGCCCTCGGCCAATTGTCTCTAATTGCCAAGGTGGCGTAAACGAGCTCGAGGAGAAGTATAAAAGAAAGAGAGAGAGAGAGAGAGAGAGAGAGGAAGAAAGGAAGTAACGACGAGAAGAAAGTGGAATGAGAAAGAAAAGAAACGTAGAAGGCTGCCGAGTCCTTAAGTACCTTCATGGGAAATCGACTCCGTGTCTTATATACAGATGACTCGTCGCCTTATATTTCCCTCTGTTCGTACGCATATATGTATAATTCAACGTCTGTTAGAGGACCCTCGCGAGACGAGATGCGATCGAAGTTACGAGCTTACTACTTACGTTCCTCGACGACGATACGACCAATTATCCTTGGATGAATTTTTTTTTTTTTTGCGAAATTCGAATTTAATCAATCCTTTGTCTCGATCCTATTTGTATTGTAGTGAAAGATTGCCTTGGACTTTATTGTCTTGCCTGACTCGCATGAAAAGACCAATTAGAACGAACGAACCGATAATAATTGGTTATGTTTTCCAGGACATTAAAGAGACCGATTGTACGAAGATGAATTATTGTTTCAATATTTTTGGGTTGAATCAACGTTGATTGAGAAGTACCGCTATATAGAGTTTCAAAAAAATTTCCCTTTTTTATAGGCAAATAGGAACGAAATGGTCGTTCGTATCGTTTTCGATACTCTAACTTTTTGGGTGGAATCAACATTGATTGAGAAGAATCGTTATATACAGTTTCGACAAAATTTCCCTTCTTTTTATAGGCAAATAGGAACGAAATGGTCGTTCGTATAGCTGAACAGTAGATGAAGCCGTTCTTGGTCAGACGCGTTTTCGATACTGCAACTTCTTGGGTTGAATCAACGTTGATTTAGAAGAATCGCTATATACAGTTTCGAAAAAATTTCCCTTTTTTTATAGGCAAATAGGAACGAAATGGTCGTTCGTATACTTGGCCAGCGTTTTCGATACTCTAACTTTTTGGGTGGAATCAACATTGATTGAGAAGAATCGTTATATACAGTTTCGACAAAATTTCCCTTCTTTTTATAGGCAAATTGGAACGAAATGATCGTTCGTATAGTTGAACAGTAGATGAAGCCGTTATTGGTCGGACGTGTTTTCGATACTGTAACTAATGGCCCGGCGTGTGTAATAAAGAACAGGCACTCGGCAGCGGTTGTTTTAAAAGATAAATTGGGTAATTCTGGACACACGTTCAGGTAAATTGAATATTCTATCGCGAATAAAATTGTTTCAAATTACTCCTGGAGGAATACGAACTTCGTTATTTTACTCGTTTCAAGCGTAAAGCAATCACATTACTTGCGATACTTGAATTTCGAATCCATATACGCGAATGGTTCGAGATCAGAAGATCTCGGGCTTTTAGCTCGATTAAATTTATTAGGAGTTGGTTTTATTTGAATTCGAAGTGCTTCGAGTAATTCGAAATATTCTAAAGTCGTTATCGGTGTGTAGAGACAGCCGGTTAATCTTATCGCACCTCGTCTCAAAAATAGCATCAAATGTTTTTCGTAATTTACATTACAAGTGATCGAAGTGGAAACCTTCCAGTTACAACAGCTGTATCATCTTAATTAAAGAGATTACAAATTTATAATTCCTATCTATTCTTATTTTCATACAATGAGTTCATCGGCCAAATTCATTTTTTTCCCTGGCTTTTTCCATTCGCGAAAATTTTACGACTTGTAATATTAAAAAAGAATAATAATTCAAGTTTCAATGCCCCCAATATATTATTTATTTATACAAAAAATAGTTAATTTCCATGCGTGGAAAAAATCAGCTTTTTACTTTTCATAAATTGAATTTTTTCCAGATGTTTGGCCATTCACGAGAATTTCATGGATCACAGCATATAAAAATAATAATAATTCAAGTCTCAATCCCCCAACATATTATTTATTTATACAAGATATATTTAATTTCAATGCCTGGAAAAAATCAACTGTTTATTTTTCATAAATTGAATTTTTCCAGGCTTTTGCCATTCACGAGAATTTCATGGATCACAGCATATAAAAATAATAATAATTCAACTCTCAATACCCCTGGCATCTTATTTATTTATACAAGAAAAATTTAATTTCCATGCCTGAAAAAAATCAACTGTTTATTTTTCATAAATTGATTTTTTCCAGGCTTTTGCCATTCACGAGAATTTCATGAATCACAGCATATAAAAATAATAATAATTCAAGTCTCAATCCCCCCAACATATTATTTATTTATACAAGAAATATTTAATTTCCATGCCTGGAAAAATCAACTGTTTATTTTTCATAAATTGATTTTTTTCCAGACTTTTGCCATTCACGAGAATTTCATGAATCACAGCATATAAAAATAATAATAATTCAAGTCTCAATACCCCTGTCATCTTATTTATTTATACAAGAAATATTTAATTTCCATGCCTGAAAAAAATCAACTGTTTATCTTTCATAAATTCCCTTCGTGTCTTCAATATCAACCCTAAAAAAACAGAGATAAACACGTTATTAAAATATTTATATACAAAACTCTACATTCAATAATCCAACCCTTAAAAAGTTTCGTACTCGAACAACCCCTAAACTAACAACCATCTATAAAACATTAAATATCAAACCATACAATATTAAACCCTCTTGAAAATAATTAAAATCAACCCTTAAAAACCACAACATTCTTCCACCCAAAATTTCAACCCCCAAACTATCACATCCCTTTTTAAAAGGACGAATAAAAAAAACAATTTACCTGTTGCGGAAACGGTATCTCGTGGCCGGGTATGGAATTGGCTCGAACCACCCCTGTCGAGAATCCTCCAACGATCGTGACTGCCGCAACAACCCTTGCGAGAACTCCAAACATTTTTCTCTCGATGATTATTATTATTATTACGATATATATTCTCCTTTCTTCTTTCTTATTTTCCCCTTTCCTTCAATCTCGAAGATTATCCGTTCGACAAATAACTTTGGCTCGTTTACCCTTTCCGTATTACGTTTTTCTCACCCCCTTCGACCTTCTTTCGTTTATTTTCTTTTTTTTTCGTTTTCTTTCGTTTCGATTTAGCAAACGAATGAATAATGTACGCGATTAATTTCCGTTGTTTTAAATATGTGAAATGTCGGTTCGATCACGAGCGGATAACGGTTATCGGTAGCCGAAGAGAACTAAAGACTCTCTGTGGCTTGGGCGAACCCCGTCGTTCCCTCTTATAGTTGCGGCAGAAGTGAATTCTTGCGCGGGGCTTTCTCACTCGTCGCGAGTCGTAGCGCGCGCGGCGTCTCTCGTTCAACCGCAACGCGCATCCCCGAATGGCTTTTACTCCTGTCTCACCCTCCCCAACCTCGTACCAACCCCCTTAGAGAACGACCCACGCGTCGCCGCGACAGAAAACGCGCTTACGTTCCTCGCTTCGTTCGCACTCGCAACGACGCAACAAAAACACGCTCTCCTAACACGAAAGCTCGCGTAATACAAGTTTGATTCTTGTCCTTAAGAAAAAAAACGTTGGGTAAAAACGACTTCACTCTGGAATAATTTTCAATCAATGAGAAAAAAAAACTTTTGCGGTTCAAGTTTTGTTAATTCGAATTCGTTTTTGTCGACGATTTGGGGGTTGTTTTTAAAATGTTTTTAAGATTAGGTTGTTTTTATTTCTCACGCTAATTTTTATTATTCGCAACCCTCGATTGAACTCTCACTGTTTTTTTTTTTTATTTTGTGGAAATTTACGTTTGTTTTTTCTCACTTCCGCCGCCTCGACTCGAACCGAAACAAATAAAATTTTTTAAAAAAACACTACTTTTCTTCAGTCTGGAATAATTCAAAATCGATGAAAAAAAACGTTCACGATTCAATTTTTTGGTAATTCGGATTAATTTTTGTCGACGATTTGGGGGTTGTTTTTAAAATGTTTTTAAGATTAGGCTGTTTTTATTTCTCACCCTAATTTTTATTATTCGAAACTCTCGATTGAACTCTCACTGTTTTTTTTTTATTTTGTCGAAATTTACGTTCGTCTTTTCACACTTTCGCCGACTCAACTCGAACGGAAAAAAAAAATCTTAAAAAACACAATTTTTCTTCAGTCTGGAATAATTAAAAATCGATGAAAAAAAACGTTCGCGATTCAATTTTTCGTTAATACAAATTAATTTTTGTCGACGATTTGGGGGTTGTTTTTAAAATGTTTTTAAGATCACATCGTTTTTATTTCTCACCCGAATTTTTATCATTCACCACCCTCGATCGAACCCTCGCCGCCCTCTTCTTTTTATTATTTCGTCGAAATTCACGTTCGTCTTTTCTCAGTTTCGTCGCCTCGACATGAGCCGAGACAATATTTACATTCTTTATCTGCTTCGTTGCATTGTCCTTTCTCTTATCCTGCTTGAGCCTCGAAAAAATCCACCGGAAGTTTGAACAGCAAGCGATTTTCGTTCGTACGATCAGAAAGAGGATTGGATTTTTTTTAAATTCAAAATTGAACGATTCCTGCGTTATAATTTTTGCCGGAAGCGTGTCGAAGCCACAAGTCGTATATTACGGCTGAATGATCTTTAAAACTTCGCGACAGTTTTTACTAGTGAGAAGTTTCCCAGTCTTCGTCATTTTTTATTTTTTTTTTATTTTATATTTTTTTTTATTTTCACAATCAAATAAAATCCTTGCAGCTGGTTTCTCCCGAACGTCTTTCCTAGAACTGAGAAAATAATTCATACCCACGATTAAATTTCCAAGAAACAAAAATTGTTCCAGAAATTAATAAATTTTCAAACTTCGACGAATAAAAAAAAAATTGTATTCGTAAATTATCTCGATTAATTATTTACCAACGAATTGTCAGACTTCCTTTGCTCATTTTCCGTCCCAGCCTTTGACCTTTTCCATATTTTCCAATTTTTTTGTCGACTTTTCTGAAACAAAAATTAAAATCGCGTTTTTTCTGCACGAGTTATCGCATTGTCGAAAAATTTCAAGTTTTGATAATTTATACGATTGAAAAATGATCAAGAGAATGATGATATATTAAAAAAAAAATTTAAAGCACAATTAATCAAAATTTTGTATAAGGAATGTTTTTTTACGAAATTAATACAATTTATCTTTATTAAACTACTGGCACATTTTTTTTCGTGTACATCGTGACGATGGGAATAAACCGATCGATCAATTCGAAGCCCTGGACACTGTCTTGGTTATCAAGCCCTCGGGCGTGAGATATTAAGGGAATTGAGACTATATAATGGAGACCCGTGGCCGTTACGACTGTTCTCCCTGACAGTGACACCGGCCCACTTCCGGTACGGGACAAATTAGAGAAATTGGAATTTGATGCAGTTTGCGGCAGGAAGAATAGTGATTTATTCTATTACCTCCTATAAGTACAACCTCGTAATTGCTTCGTTCACATAGAAACAAAATTATAGTGAAGAAATGTTGAATAACAAATTTTTATTGTGAAAAGAAGAACAATAAAATTTCTCAATTTTCTCCATTTGTTTCGATATAAAAATTGCTTCAATATATTCTTTTTTCAAAATTTCGAGGCAATTAATTAGTTCAAAGGCGTCAGATTTTTTAGAGAATTAAAAAAAAATTAATTTTCAAAGGAAATTACATTTTTATTCCGAATCCCAATTTTTCCATTTCTCCATTTTTCATTTTAATTAATTTTGTAAACAAAACACCAATACAAATTCATTCGTCCTT
>JAPYZT010010316.1:0-10413 GCA_030522965.1 Tryphoninae sp. A BG-2022a | reverse complement strand
CACGCTGCTATAGACTTCCTCTCTTCACATCAAGTAAGCCCTGTCTCTTCCATTCACCCTGTTCGTGTCTCTTCCCGACTGTATAACGCGCGAGAGCCTCGCATCGAACAAATTAGCGCCGAGATAAAGTCGACAGAGACAGATCGAGGCGAAGGGACAATCCACCAGTTCGCGATATAATTATCCACTCTTCAAGGTGTTTGCTACACACACACATATATATATATAGCACTACGTATTTATACCCTTCGGGGCAAGTTATACGTGCGTGTAAAAGCGCGAGGCTTGTTATTAGTCAGTGGTGAGTTCGCTCGTATGTTTCGTTTCCTTGGCGCGTCCTAAAATTCAAAAAAGCGTATCTCGCCTCCTTTTAACACGTTTCATGGTTCGAATCGCGCCCTTCTGAATTCAAACGATCGGTTAAACGTTACGTGAGCGAGTCCGAGTCATATTAGTAAACTCGACGAGGGAATACCGAATCGCGTATTATAGCGTGTAAAATGTATCGGCACACACGGTAAAAGCTTGCCACCGCGAGAGCTGCATTGAATATTCATAGGATCGTATATATAGATGGAGGAGGGCTTCTCGTCGCGGAGGAGACACAACGTTTCATTACGCTCGTTTCGCTTCGCGATAAAGAGGAGCGCGCGCGTGAAGGAGATGAGCCACGCGTATGCGCCGTACGCGGCTCGAGAGACTTTTAAAACGAGATACACGCTCACTTATCGCGGCGACAAATGTCCCCCCACTCTGGCGTGACGTGCCAAGGGACGAGGGGACATTCTGTCTTCTTCGATTTGAAATATTTGTTCAAAAAAATTTTTTTTCTTTGTTTCTTTTTTATTGAGTTTTCTTTTCGTCTCTCCCGCGTTGCGAAGAAAATTTCATTGCCCGAGGCTCGTGATAGCGTTTTTATTCCCGTCGATACCCTTACATATAATCCGATTACGATCCTATACTTGCGTTATCGTTATCTCGGTGGTGCGAGTAGAGAGGGCGGTATACATATATGAATTTATTTATACCCGAGGGTATACGCGGTGATTACAAATTCCTGTCCTTGATTATCCGGTTGCGGGATTAATTCTGGACCGGATAAATCACACGGTCTATATCGCCCTAGGGTGAATTTCGGAAGGGAGAAGATCGATTTTACTATTAAGATCGACATGTGTAGATATCGAATATTAGAGTAATAATTAATTAAGAAATTAAATTATTTGAGTGATTAATTATAAACTGTAAAGAATCGAAAAATTCGATCGAGTCAAAAATTTGTTACGAACGATAGTGTTGAATTTTGCCATTTTGGGACAGGAGGGTGACATTTTTGTTTACTTCGTACGTAACGAATAAATCAATTTGGGTGATTAATTATAACCTGTGAAAATTCCCAAAATTTTGTCGATTAAAAAATTTGTTATGAACGACAGTGTTGAATTTTGCCATTTTGGGCTGGGAGGGTGACATTTTAGTTTACTTCGACCGTAACGAATTAATTAATTTGAGTGATTAATTATATCCTGTAAAAATTCCCAAAATTTGATCGATTAAAAAATTTGTTACGAACGATAGTGTTGAATTTTGCCATTTTGGGCCAAGAGGGTGACATTTTTGTTTACTTCGTACGTAAAGAATTAATTAAGTTGAGTGATTAATTACAAGCTGTAAAAATTCCCAAAATTCGATCGATTCAAAAATTTGTTATGGACGATAGTGTTGAATTTTGCCATTTTGAGTCAGGAGAGTGACATTTTTGTTTACTTCGTACGTAACGAATTAATTAATTTGAGTGATTAATTATCACGTGTGAAAAATCCAAAAATTCAATAGATTCAAAAATTTGTTACGAACGATAGTGTTGAATTTTGCCATTTTGGGCTAGGAGGGTGACATTTTAGTTTACTTCGAACGTAACGAATTAATTAATTTGAGTGATTAATTATCACGTGTGAAAAATCCAAAAATTCAATCGATTCAAAAATTTGTTACGAACAAAAATGTTGAATTTTGCCATTTTGGGCCAAGAGGGTGACATTTTTGTTTACTTCAAACGTAACACACGCTCTTACAAAAGTCTCAGATCTGACATACAGTCGCTCTCTCTACCGCTATCGACTTTCTATAAAATTTATATCGCAAGATAACCATTAATTAACTACACGATCGTAAAACGATTGAATTAATTAAGGAATAATATAATCGTCGCGATCGTTTCGTATCCGACGATCGGTTTGTTACGCACGGAGAACGTATTCTTGCCTCGATCGTTTTATAAATTGAAATCGTTACGTCTAATTCGACCGTATCAATCTTGACGAATAAACGTCGCTGGTCGTATCGTTCGACGCTCGATTAACGTATCCTTTAATTACCTTAATTAATTTCAAACGATTAGAGACTCGTCTCGCCCACGCGACTTTCAAAAAAATGTCTTCTCTTCCGCCCGTATTCTCGACATGCGCGAGTAAAAGAAAACAAATATATAAATAAAAATGGAAATAAAAAAATATCCTTCGTGTCTGATAAATTATGTTAATTTATTCCTCGTTCGCAATTTCGTGAATCATCGCGTTATACGAAAGACGACGAAATTCTCCCCGATCACTTTTATAATAAAGAGAAAGAAAATAAAATTAAAAAAAAGAAGTCGATATTCGCGAGTCCCGGATTTGGTACGAACGAAAGATCGGAGAGAAACCATCGAGAACGAACGAGTTTCATTTAACGAAAGCATAAAAAACGTTAAAACTTTTGTTCAATTAAAACATATAGTACATTCTCATTCCAGCCAATTTCCATCTCGACGATAACGTCGTTTAATAAACCAAGAAACCTTGAAACGTATCGCAAACTTTTACGAACCGAGACGATAAAGACAAAAGAAAAAGGAACAGAAAATTTTAACGAATCGTCGTGACTTCAAAGCTCGATGAGACGATGACGAGAAGATTCGTGTTCCCGTCTTGCTTCGAGATTATCCACTTCGACGATGAGACGACATCGAGAATAATAACGAAACGTGTTAATTGTCCGTTTAATTCATTTTGACAGTTTGCCGACTTACGAATAAAAATATCCATCTGTACTCGTACCTATATGTGTGGAATTAATATAATACTAATATTATAATAATATAATTATTATATTATTATAATTATTATATTAATATAATAAATATATTAATATTAATATATAATATACTTAATATATTAATATGATATTATATAATTAATATAATAATTATATTAATATATTTATATAATAATATAATATTAATATAATAATAATATAGCTAAAAATAATATTTTATATATACTATATATATAATACCGTGTATAATGCGAGCGATTTAAGTGCAGCTCATATTATACGTCGTACAGCGACGATCAAGAAAATATACCGCCCGTGTGTATATGGAGAATTTGCGCGAGCGCGAAAATCGCCCCCGGTTTATTCATATATGACGTATATATATTTATATATGTACATATATATATGTGGATATGGAAGAGTATATCGACGCACTTAGCTCCGACATGTCGAGCGGCCCCGTTAATTTCACTAATTAAGTTAGCGAGACCGACTGCCCCCTTCGCTTATAAGCGTTATTTATACCCTTTTTCTTCCTTCTTTAAGCAGTTACATATTCTCATCCTTCTTGCTCTTTCCTTCCCTTTCCCTGACCCCGCATCGTCCCTCGTCACTGATTTTCGCGGCCTCTCGTACGAGTAACCACGTATATATTAATTTAGTCTCCACGCACCTTTTTGTTTTTTTTGCGTTCTTTCACCGAGGACTTCCTTCGACAGAGTCCAGTATATCTGTATATGTATGTAGGTGCGTGCGAGAGGACTGCTTTTCTCGACAGAAATATATATAACTGTACTGATTTCTACTCTCTCGGGGAAATAATTCTTACTGTCTATCGTTTTTTGGTTTTCATGCTTAACAACAATTTAATCGAATCAAAGTCGTGCCCAGGATAATTAGGTTTTGGGAAAGGACGATATAAAGAGGACATGGGAATATATATCTGGACATTTAGGAGTTTAAATACAATTTTTGAAAATATTAACATTTTTTTATACAAAACGCAATATGTATATAAGAGCACACTGAACAAGAACGGATTTTAGGAAAGTTATTCACAAGCTTGTTATAAATAAATAAATTAATATGTATGAGTGAAATAAATATCTATCGTTTTTTTGTTTTCATGCTTAACAACAATTTAATCGTATCAAAGTCGTGCCCAGGATAATTAACTTTGGGAAAGGACGATATAAAGAGGACATGGGAATATATATATATATATATATATATATATATATATATATATATCTGTACATTTAGGAGTTTAAATACAATTTTTGAAAATATTAACATTTTTTTTATACATAACGCAATATGTATATAAGAGCACACTAAACAAGAACGGATTTTAGAAATGTTATTCACAAGCTTGTTATAAATAAATAAATTAATATAAATAAGTGAACATAAATAATTGCAAACTAAACTTTTCGTCCAATTACATTAATTTCGAATCGGCCATTGCTGTTACAGAAAATTATTTTAAATATTTATTTGTAGACATAACGATTTAATATCGAGTAACTTCTTCCCTAAGAAAGTCACATAAGAAATCGTCGTTTCATGCTGGAAGTGAGAAATTTTGGTTTCTAGTCGACGTTTCTTAATTTTTCCAAACTGTTTTGTCTCGTTCCAAATAACATTCTTATGCTCATTCTTATTTTATCAATGTTATTTTCAATCTTAGTATAAACATATAAATAAATAAATATAAACAAGTAAACATAAATTACAGTAAACATAAATAAACAAGTAAAAATAAATAATAGAAGACTAAACCGATTTTACAAAATAATTTAAAGAAATTATTTTACCTACGTAAATTGGGAAATAAATAATTCGAGTTTCCTCGAATTATGTTAAATTATTCATCGATGTCTGAATTAACCATCTGGTCACATCGGCCCTTTTTAAGATACCGTCCAATAAGATGTCCGATACAATACTTGGTCTTGTGGCATTGTGATTAGACGCGATTGGACGATCGGTTTGCAATTTTTCGTCCGAACTAACATTCTTATACAACGAACGACGAGACGCATGTTTTGAAATGACGGTTTTTTCCCTTGGAAGTATTGGCAATGTAATATTTCGTGAAATTGACGGACGATCGGTATTCGAGATCGGATCGGTAGCGGATTTCAATTGCGCCGATTTGTTGTTCGGTGGAGGATACAATAAATTCCCGATTCTCCGATGACGTCTTTTAGTAACTCTACAATCGACGAACGATGGATCGCGATTTTCGATGGAAATCGTCATGGGCGATTGTTTCGGTGAAGTTTCGATCGGTATGGGCGACGCGTAATTAATCGCTATTTGACTCAGCGGCGTAACGACTTCTTTCGTACTTGCGCTTTTGGATATTTGCGACGATAATTTAATGTTTGTTTTCGAAGGATCGATGACATTGCGTTCTAACGATCGGTAATTGGAAGATCGCGATTTTTCCTCACGATCGTCGATTCCTAATTTTTCATTTTCAACGGAACTTCCGATTTTTTTCGATTTTGTTTTTGAATAAGCAAGTTCTAAGAGTTTCCGTTTAGTCGATCGTCGATCCCGATCGTTGGTTGAAATCGGTTCAAGTGTACGCTTCGTCCCGCGTTTCCGTTTTTGCGGAATTTCCAGATTGCAAGCTTCTTTAACAGCGCGAACGCTTTTGTACACCTGTTTTGACTCGACGAAAGTAACCGCCGGAAATGCAAACGGATCGTCAATGCCGATTTCCTTTTGTATTTTTGAAGATCCTTTTCCCATTTTCTTCTTCTCTTTTCCGAGTTTGTTGGGATCTGAAAACGTCCGACGAAATAAAAACAAACTGAAAAATCGTTCACATTTCGATTTGATTAAAAATTGGAAGATTGATCAGAGCGGATATGTACCAAAGTTTCTCGCTTCCAGCATCAGGTAACGATTTCTTATGTGACGATCTCCTGGGAGAAATTTCTCAACGTTAATCGGCACGCCTAACAATAAATGTTGAAAATGTTTTTTTGTAATGGCGGGTGGCGATCGCATGCGTTTATAAACCTTTCTGGGATAAGTTTTTAATGCCCATCCTTCCCAGCCCCTCCACTCTTTCGGAACGTTTACTTCCCCTTTAATTCGAATAATTAATTAAAAATTAAAATCGCGCGATTGCCTTGAGTTATGATTATACTTACAATCGTCGCTATCGCTATTCGAGTCGACTTGATTTTTCCCTGAGAATTCATCGTTTCCCGTATCCGGGATCGGGAAAGGATAAATCGGTTTTTCGACAGAGAGTATTGGACCTTCCGGTCTCGCTGCATCGCGAGTAACTTCCGGTGATTTATTGCTGTACGATGGTGATATTTGTTCGAACGTAGTTTCCCAACTTTCCTCGTCCGACGACGAAATTGCAATAATTTTTGGCACTTTTCGCTTTTTTCTTTTAACGACCCGTTCAGATTTTTCTTTTTTTGGGAGAGACGAGGTCTCCTCCTTGATCGAACCGGACAAACTTTTCGATTCCCTTTGCGATTTACTTTTCGATTTACTTTTCGTTTTGTCGATTCTGGAGACTTCGAATCGTAGCGAAGAACATCTGTCGTTTCTATTTTTTAAATTTAGCGGCGTGCTGGTCTCGACAACTCGACGTGGTTTTTGATCATTCATTATGGAGAAATATTGAACTAGAAATATTCGACGCGATCGATCGACGACCGAAAGTCTACTGTCGATGATTGTCGATACGCGCAGAGAAGAGAGCAGGTTGTTTTTCTTTTTTTTTTTGGGAACGGTCGAATTTTATAGCTCGCGATTAGTCGCGAGGACTGTGATAGTAGAACAATTTGTAAATATCAGAATTTCACGATAGATAAATATTCAATTTTCGTTTTTATTTCGTTTCGAAAGAGAATACGGTGTTTATGTTTCAAATATTGATCGCGAAAAACAGGCGTCGGATTTGATATGCAATATTAAAGGATATTTACATTTGATTTTGTTTCCGTTCCGATGAGACAAAAGTCAATAAAATTCTTCAATTTATAAAGTGCCTCGGACGATTAGGGAGGGATGGTGAGGTTAGAGATTAGGTGGGAAGATTGGCAACACTCGACAAAAGGTGAAACGTCGAGAATTAATTCTGGGACATCCGGGTGATCAATGGGTGAGCTTTTTTGAACCGCAAGCTATATACAGGGTGAGATTCATAAGGGGTCTCAAACTTTAGTTTGAGGTAGATGGGGTCATTACAAACAAAAGTTGCAAATATACATTAGGGATATTCTTAATAGTTTACGAGATATCAATTTTTTAAGTCGGTCCAATCAGAGCGCACCGAGAAGTATTGGCGCCGCCCACTACCGTCCCTGCCGTAGAGATAGCACAGTGTAGGGCGTTATATTTGGAATTGCACAATTGAGAGCAGTCAATTTTATTTAGTATATTATTCGTAATCATTTTTATTTCTCCGGCATTGGTTACTAGAGCGGGGTGTGGGCGGTCCCAATGCTTCACTACGCGCTCGGCACAATTCAGAACAATCAATGCCTGAGAAATAAAACTGATTGCGTAATAATATAATAAATAAAATTGAGTGCTCTGAATTTTGCAACCCCAAATGTAATGCCCTACACTGTGCTATCTCTATGGCCAGGGTGGGGGAGTGGGCGGCGCCAACGCTTCTCGGCGTGCTCTGATTGGGCCAACTTTAAAACTTTATATCTCCTAAACTATTAAAAATATCTCCAATGTATATTTGCAACTTTTGTTTGTAATGATCTTATCTACCTTAAAACAAAGCCTGTTAAACCTTATGAAATTCACCCTGTACATATGGCGAATAAAACATACAAGGTGAACGAAAATGGGACAAAATTTTCTACGTAAAAAACACAATTTGAATTCCCCCTTCCCTTTTTCACCCGAAGATCGCTTGAATGGTCTCTTCAAGCTATTCACGAACGAGTCGAGAATCAGTGACGATGCTTTCTCGTACTACGCGAACACGAAGAAAGAGAGAAAGCAAGAAAGAAGGGATTCTCACGTGTCGAGCATAAGTTACGCCCGTATTATGCGACCCTCGAAGCTCCCGAGGAAGCGCGTACAAAACGGTAACACGAGAACCGGACTCGGACGTTTCCTCGCGTCCTGCTTAGCTACCCCAATAAATACCTATATATAAAATGCCTCTGCTCACACTAATACAACTTCAAGACAAACCAAAAACAAAGGAAAAAAACATATTTTTCGTACACCTTACGCTCCAACATTCGTCCGACGAATAAGTAGTCGAGATTTTTCGGATATCCGCGAAGTATTAGCTGCGTGTAAACGGAGGTAGCGAAACAAAAAAACAACAACATATATATATATACATACATATATACCCAAGCCCTGAAAACATCGCATAAAATAAATGTAACATTCTGCAAGAATGTCTTCCACGAAAGAAAGCGCTCGTGTACCTACTCGTGCGTGTGTGTGCGTTAAATTTTATCGTCGAACGAGATCATCCGAAGACAGCGAACAAATTGGCTCTTCAAGCGAGGGCTATATTATGTTTTCCAGTCAGGTTTTGCGGAGGATCTCTTCTCTACCGTATATGTACAAGGCGTATAAATGTGGTGAATAAAGCGTCGTATCTTTTTGTTTCGATTTCAAACCTCAGCGAGAGATATTTCCATTGGTAATGAGACTTTTTTTTTTCGAGTTATTTTATACCGACGAGATTATTGCGAGCTTCGAAACGATTTTCCCACAGGTAGGAATAAACGAATCTATACGCTATGGGGTAGGTAGTTACCGACGGTCGGTAAATATTCTTTCGATCTCTCGATCGTTCGTAATCTCGTATTTTCGATAAGGTCGTAATATTCGTTTTATTGAATGTAAATTTTTGTTTTCCTTCCGGACGATCGATGATCGAAGTTTTTTCGAAATTTAATTTCCTACGAAGCTATAACGCGCTGTAACAAAGCGATTTAACATCGGCACTTTTTCTTCAATATCGTCCTACATTTTTATTCCCTCGGGGCTGAGGGGGAAAGAAAAAGCAAAAGGAGAGAAAAAGAAAAACACGTTTCGACTTTCGACTCTCTCGAAACGCTCGAGTCTTCGTCATTGTTGCACCTCGCGCTGAAAAATCGTCCTCGATTATACGACATCGAGAGTCGTAAGGAGACGGTGAAAAGTATAAGTGGCTATAAAAATATATATTTTTTGTCTTTTTGTTTTTTTTTTTTGGGATTTTTTTTTCTCCCCGAGGCATCCGGAATTTTCGTAAATCGATACTTAAATTAACCGTGCCTTGGGTGAGGACCGTTATACTCAGCGTGAGAGGTGGCCCGAGAGGCGGAGACGCGAGCGAGAGGGACGAATGTAAAAAAGGACAAGAGAAAAAAAAACAGAAAAAAAAACCGGAGAGAGAAAGAGAAAGAGAAAAGGAATATCGCTGCTGGTCTCGCGGTCTCGAAGAAGCGCATCGTTGCACCCGCGTGACGAAAAGATTTCGGTCGTACACGCCACAGGGCGCTGCCGTTCTCTTCGTTCCATGGTAATTTGTCTTACGAGCCGAGAGCGTATAAGAAAACCAATGGTGATATAATAAGCGTCTCGACGAGAGCAGTCGGTTATTTCTCCGTGTGAAAAAGAACACGGGGAATGAAAAAAATTATGTTGCCTACCCCTCTATTGAAACGTTGCGACGAAAAGACTAATACGATTTTTGAAAAAGAAAAAGAAAAATGGAAGTTTATAGAATAATTTCGTCGCGGGCGATTAATCGTCATTGTCGATCATTTTTCGATCAAAGTTTCGTCTCGATGATCGAATGAAAAATTAACGGATTATTTTTGTTTTTTTTTTTTATTGCTTTTTTTGGGACTCACCTACGACGACAACGTGACCGAAGACTTGATCGTTCGCCACGTGAGAGCAATTCCATCGATGATGCCTGAACTGATGTCTGCACTCGCGCAAACCAAGCTCGGCACCCTCGCCTACCGCGGGCATCGCGTGCGGTGCTTTTCTGCACTGTTCCCTTTGGCTCTTGGCAAGTCCGGGGATGCGGCTGCAGACTGCCGCACCTACCACCACCGCACCGACCACCCTGTAACACAAAATATTACGAAATTGTTGTTACGAGAAACAAAATAATGCGAGGTAACTAGAGATTTGTTAATTCTCTTAATCTAAATTAGTGAAAAATTGACTAATTGAATTAGTAAATGCGTGTTCTACTGATGAAATAGTGATAAACACACCGTTTCACTTATAGAATAGTAGAAAAAATAGTAAATTAGACTTACTAAAGTAAATTAGTAATACGATTGACTATTATTT
>JAPYZT010010302.1:0-11742 GCA_030522965.1 Tryphoninae sp. A BG-2022a | reverse complement strand
AGACAAAAATGCACATACTACAAAAAATGTATTATTAATACAAGAAAATGGAGAAATAATTATAAGCAACGACACGAAAATAAAAAAAATGGTTTTTGTTTAAATGTTATGAGGACATTAAAAATTAGGCGAACCTATTGAGTTCGTCGTGTCTCTTGATGATCGCTGAAAGTCTTTCCCAATAGAGATTCGGATCCCTAATGGATTCCTCGTCGACGATATTTATCAATGCGATTTTGACAGTGGCTAGTTAACCGCAAAGGTGCAATATAATCATCGCCATCAAGCTATCGGGTCCCGCGTAACCGACCAAGGAAAGTCCCGTGGAGACCCATTGAAGAAACCACGTAGGAATAAAGCCCATCATCGAATCCGTATCATAAGGAAAATAAGAGGGAAAGAGAAATCCTCTCGCCAAGTCAGTCTCATTCGGCATTAATCGACGCTCCTCCCGACCCACCACACCCTTGGGAAATTAATCTTTTTGAATTGACATTAAATTAATAATACCGATAAATAAAATATTATAAATTTCAGGGACACCAATATTTTTTTTTTTTTTTTCAAATTTGTTACACATTTTTCTTTTTTCATTAATTTGTACCGTCACTCGGGAATATTAAAAAAAATGATATTTAATTAAAAATAATGTTTGTTCACAAATTTCCTAATTAAATTTTATTTTTAATCAAATTTTGGAAAAATATGAAATTTTATTGAAAAAAATTAGTGATTTGTTTTTTTTTTTTTTTTTTTTAATTAAAACAAATATTTTCACGCTTTTTCATGTTCCATTAATTTGTATCGTCACGCGGGAATATTAAAAAAAAATTGGATTTAATTAAAAATAATATTTGTTCATAAATTTCTTAGTTAAATTTTATTTTTAATCAAATTTTGGAAATAAATTAAAATTTAATGAACAAAGGAGTGATTTTTTTTTTTTTTTTTTTTTTTTTATTAAAACAAATATTTTTACGCTTTTTCATGTTTCATTAATTTGTACCGCCACTCGGGAATATTAAAAAAAATTATATTTAATTAAAAATAATGTTTGTTTATAAATTTTCCAGTTAGATCTGATCTACATCTAAATTGTATTTTAATTTAATTTTAATTTTGTAAAGAAAATGAAAATTTACTGAAAAAATTAGTGATTTGTTTTCTTCCTTTCAAGAAAAATATTTTCACGTTGGATCAGAAATTGTCAAAGTGTGGGGAAGGAGAATTATTATATCGCCATCAATTTAACAATATCGACAAATAAAATATTATAAATTTACACGTCGCCCATTTTTTTCACTAACCTGTCACTCGGAAATATAAAAAAAAAAAAAACAATTATATTTAACTATAAATAATGTTTGGTCATAAATTTTCCAATTAGATTTTATATTTATCCAAATTTTCAAAAAAAAAGAAATGAAAATTGACTGAAAAAATTAGAGATTTCTTTTTTTTCCTTTAAAAAAAAATATTTTCACGTTGGCTCAAAAATTGTCAAAGTGATGGAAAAAGAGACAAAAAATACCCTGCCAGCTGTAAACGAGACGAACATCAAAGTTGACAGTGTGACGGACATGACAGAAATGACTCTTCCATATTTGGCCCACGACCTCATAGCTTCCAGCTCTTGGTTCGTTCTCGGTTTTGCCCAGTCCTTCACCATTCCAGCGAGCATCGCGATCAGAACTTTTTTTGTACGTTTCACCAATTGTATATTTTTCAACACTTTATAAAATTTGCCACTCGATAAAGACGATATAAATTAAACAAAATAAACAAACTAAAAACAAAATATACCTTTCGCCCTCGATAATTAAAACAAAAAACGAACCACTCACCCTTTCTAATACGCATCCGAAATATCGTCATTTTGTAAAAAGAGACACCAATGGGTACAGAAATAACGAGATTCCTGATCAAAGCGTCGAGATCCTCGAATTCGAACGAAAGCCCTCGTTTTCCAATTTTCCTAAATACCAAAAATTGTACAAATTTTCAAGAAATTATTCTCCCTTCTTTATTCCACTTTGAATTTTTATTTTCAAATTTTGTCTCGTTACTTCCGGTCAATGCCTACCCAAAGTTTCGTTCGCCATGATAATTCGTCGGTTTCTCGTCGATAAGCACGAGTACTGAGGACAATATAACGAAAGAATAGACGCGGGGATGATTATTCGCGATTTGCGAACTCGAACGACCACGCATGATCTGTTTAAAAATTCATGACGTGTAATAACGCTCAGGTAAGCTCCTTGGTTTCTTGGCGTACTGTGATTACTCTCACGCTCCCCCAACGATCGTACTTCAAGTATGCATTTATATGAGTTTATCGTATTAAAGAAATTAAGTATACCATAAGTAGCGAGTGAATGATTTATTCACTAATATTTCTTTTACTCTTGTCGGATCTTTCTTAGAGAAGCGCGTACGAGAACGTTGCGAATTTCTTGTACGTTCGAGGGAAGAAAAGTTGAGTCGATTTTGTAAGTGACGTGGAGAGTGAATTTGTTTTTGTCGTCATCGAACAATTTTGAAGATTCATTTTTAGGAACGATTATTTCAAACGTCTGAGCAATTATTTTGCGTGAGTACGTTTGTTTAAGGGGGTGTAAAGAAGTCTAGAGGGTAAAAAGTATTAGCGAAGTTTGAGATTTTTTTGTAAGGGAACTAAACGATGTATCGAAAATTTGTAAGAAGATTATTATTTTACAAGTATTGAGCAATGTTTATGAATTTTGTTAGAGGTTTATTAAATAAAATAGTGGAATTTTCCTAGGGGTGACTTTTCTTTTTCATTACTGGCTGGTTGAAGCTAGGACTGTTGGAATTTCAAAGCTACGATAATGAATCGAAAAGAATTCGATATGGTTTGATAACAGTTTCGATGCTACGTAGAATTTTTTTTTTATATTACATAGTTCAAATGTTATTAACAATTTACGTGAATTATTTGCGTTTTGTTGAAGTTTTTGTTCAATAACACGCCATTTTTGCAAAATCAAGTTAAAAAAGAAATCTACGTAGGGTTGAAGCTATATATCATTCTATATGAAATTATTTTTGGTTCATTATTGTAGCTTTGAAATTGCAGCATTTATGGGTTCGACTAGCCGCCATTTTGTTTAGTACAGCTCTGATAAAATTTGTAAACAGTGGTTAATACTTGTATAATAAGGACCTTTTTACCGAATTTCGATGTGTTGTTTAGTTTCTTTGCGAAAAAATCCCGAAGTTTGTTATAGTTTTTCGCCTCTAGAGTAGTTTGCCCCCTTAAGTGTCGAGCGCGCGTGTTTTATTTGGGAATATTTCATAACAAAATAAGTCGTATTTGGAATTTTGAAAGTGAAATTCTCCCTTCGTGATATCCTAAAAAAATTATAATTAGTTCTTACTTAAATTTATTTCGAACGGAAAAGAATTTTTTATTTTGAAGAATTGTTTATTCTTGAATCGAACTGCTGTAAATTGCGTGATTGGAGAAGTCATTTTTAATTATTTGTTTGGAAGGAAATTTTTGAAAAAAAATTTTTGCAAATTATTGTTAGTGAATTATTATTGTCCCTTATGATAATAATTCACGAACTATAAGGGATAAAGGGTAGGAGTGTAAGGAATAAATATATACCTGACTACTGCCAATTGATCTCCGAACGAGTTGTTTCGTTATCTCTGCAAGCCTCGAGGGAATAAATTATTAGAACGTATCGAATTTGTTCCAAAAACTAGAAAAACACATTTCAGAATTTCCATCACGTTTAAGTTGTGGTTCGTTGAATATCAAGCGAGAACGACGAATTTAAAAATTTCAGACGTCGATGTGAAGTAATAGAGCACCCAGGTGCCGAGAGCTCACTGCGCATGCGCGTCGTTCCATCATGCGCAGTTCCAGTCAGTTCTGGGGATCTACGGAGTGGAAAGGCTTGGCGCGCGATTCAACCTCCGATAATGTAACGGAGAGAGTAAAGTTAGATAAAGAAAAAAATGTGAAGAAAAATATATTTTTCATTCTGTCGCATTTTTTTAAATTTACAATATTTTCCAAAAAGAGTTGTCCGACTTATATTTTTCCAGGAATATGGAAAAATTGTTTTTTACATAAATAAAAAATGAGTGAATGAGGAATTGGTCAGGGAATAATGAAATTTGATGAAAATACATTTTTCAACGTATTTTAAGTTGGATCGTTTTTAACCATTTCAATTGTTTTTTTTTCTTCAAACATACATTGCAACAATTACGAAGAACATTTAATTATACTTATTATTATGGCCAATTAAATATTTACCCGAACAAAAAATAACAATTGCGTTTTTAATTATGTGAGATTATAATCATTTTATAAACGATTGCCGATCATTTTTCATTGATCAACCTTCTTGCATAGCCAGAAGCACGGATAGATAGCCCATCGACGTTTTCATGATCTGACGATCGAGAAAGTTAATTAACAAAGGAGAAAGAAACGAAGAAAATTATTTTTAAAAAAATCACTCACGCTTGTGAAGAGTTCCAACGAGAAGCCTACGAATTTACCCGCTGTAAGCTGAAGGGGAATTCGACCTCGATGCGTAATTATCATCAGTGCTCTGGCTTGAGAAGGAGGCAGAAGAAACCAGTCGCTTTCGTAAGGTGCATAACTCAGAGAAGTACTCTTGGAAAAACAACAACAAAAAATATCAAAAACAATATAGTTTTTCCAAAAAAGCAAACTTTTTTTTTTAAAAACGTCTTACTTCGGATACCAAAAGATCTCCGGCCCAGCAATACACGAAAAGATGAAGTATCGTGTAAAATCCATGAATTACTTTAAATAACATTTCTAGAACAGCAAAATCTCCATCACCGGTCATGCCTGCGATCAACATCTGCGAAAATTCAATTTTCGTTTCTTATTCATTAGATAGGAACGACATTAATGATCTCCAGTCGATAAAAACTAACCGTTATTGTAACGAAGCCTTGAAAGCAAAATGTCAGAGTGCAAAGTACCATCTGAATGAGAAGCATCCCATTGAAGGCCCCTTCGAGCAATGCACCGTAGCTTGAAGAAATTTCCTTATTATTGAATTTGTTTTTTTTTTATATATTGTCAATATAGCCAAAAAATCTAAAAAAAATCTATCTCGCCAATATAAGATAAAAAATGTAAAAATGATAACGAGACGAAAATTAAAAATTGTTTTTTTTTCTTCTAATTTATATTTTTGTTAAAAATTGGGAGAACTTATTGAGTGCTCCACGTTTTTTTTATGGATTGTCAATGAACCAAAAAATCTAAAATATTTCTATCTAACAAAAAAAAAAAGACAAAGAATCAAAAAGAATAATAACAACGAGACGAAAATCAAAAATTGTTGTTTTTTCCCTGAATTATATTTTTATTAAAAATTAAGAGAATCTATTTAGCAAAAATAATTTGAAAAAATTCGATTTAATGAAAAAAGGCCAAAAAATTATTAAAAAATGATAAAACCGAGCTAAAAATCTTTTTTTTTCCTTCTGGTTTATATTTTTATTCAAAATAAGGACAACCTATTGATTTCTTCGTGTCTCTTGATGATCGACGAGAGCCTTTGCCAATAGACGCTCGGAGTTTTAAGGGATTCCTCGTCGACGATATTGGCCAATGCTATTCTGAGTGTCGCCAGCTGACCGCAGAGATGCAATATGATCATCGCCATCAAGCTGTCCGGTCCAGCATAACCGATCATCGAAAATGCCGTGCCGAAGAGTTGAGCGATCCACGTAAGCAAAAATCCTTTCAATTCTCTCGTATCGTACGGAAAATAAGCGGGATAAAGAAATCCAATCGCCAACACTGCTCGTACTTGGCCGCCCAAGCCTGAGAAAATAATTTTTTTTAAGTCACATCAATTTCACAATATCGACGAATAAAATATTACAAAATTACGAGTCACCCGCATTTTTCCCCAAACTTTTCACATATTTTTCATTTTTCGATAATTTTCATCGATACTTGGAAATATTTTTCGAAAATTATGCCTAATCGAAATTACATTTAATTAAGAACGATGTTTATTCATAAATTTCTGAGTTACGTTTTATTTTTATTCAAATTTTGAAAAAAAGGGGAAAATTTAATGAAAAAATTGGTGATTTTTGTTTCAATTATGAAAAATATTTTCACGGTGGATTGTACATTGGCAAAGTGTGGGAACGAGGATAAAAATTACCCTGCCACTCGCAAATGCAAAGAACATCGAAGTTGACAGCGAGACTGACATGACAGAGATGAATCTTCCGTATCTGGCTCTTGCCTTCATGGCTTCCAGCTCCTCGTTTGACCTCGTCGCCGCCCAGTCCTTCGCCATTGTCACGAGCATCGTAACGATAACTTTTTTGTTTTCAATCAAAAATTCATTTCTTACACTTTGCGTTACGCCGCAAGAAAATATAATTTATATTAGTGGTAAAAACAAAAAAAAATGTTTAACGATGAATTAAACTACTCACCGTCTCTACGCACACGAAATAACGCCAATTTGAGAAAGGAGAGACCAACGGGTACCATAATGACGAGACACTCGACCAGTGCTTTGAGATCGTCGAGGAGAAACGTGATGCTCCAGGTCATTGGAATCCAAATTATTAAAATACCAGCGAGCGAATAAATGTACGCTCGATTTTTGACAATCCAATTTTCATTATCTTCCGGCCAAGTGCCAATTATTCCCATATTAAAACGATTCAAACCGTAAGCCCAACGATAACCCTCGCTTTCCAATTTTCCTAAATACGAAATGGCAAATTTTCAAAAATACGAAATTGCAATTTTTTAAAGATACGAAATAGTAAATTTCCGAAAATACGAAATTGCAAATTTTTTAAAATACAATATTGCTAATTATCAAAAATACAAAATTGCAATTTTTAAAAAATATGAAATTGCAATTTTCCTAAATACGAAATTGCAAATTTTCAAAAATTCGAAATGGCAAATTTTCCTAAATACGAAATTGCAAATTTTCAAAAATTCGAAATGGCAAATTTTCCTAAATACGAAATTGCAAATTTTCAAAAATACGAAATTATATTTTTTAAAAACTACGAAATTGTATTTTTTCAAAAATACGAAATTGTATTTTTTCATAAATACGAAATTGTATTTTTTCAAAAATACGAAATTGTCTTTTTTCAAAAATACGAAATTGTATTTTTTCAAAAATACGAAATTGTATTTTTTCAAAAATACGAAATTGTATTTTTTCATAAATACGAAATTGTATTTTTTCAAAAATACGAAATTGTATTTTTTCAAAAATACGAAATTGCAAATTTTCAAAAATACGAAATTGCAAATTTACCAAAAAATTGTTTTTCTCTACTTCAAATTATTGTTATGTCTACTTTTCGCGCAGCTTTTGGTCAATGCGTACCCAAGCTTACTTCCCCCATGGCGATTCGTAGTTTGCTCATCGGTTCGCTCGACTACTGAGGAAAAATTACGAAAGACACGCGGGGATGATTATTCTCGAATTGCGAGTGCAACGACCACGCATGATCCGTTAAAAAATTCACGTGTACGCTTACGTGGAAGAAAACTTGGGTGCGTTCGTACATTTCCTGTCGTGCCTGCGAATACTCTCACGATTTCCCGATCGACAAACTTCGGATATATATTTATCCGTTTATCGTATTAAAGAGACTAAGTATATGGTTAGTTCCGATTGAGCAATTTACCTAGCTACTTTTTTTTTGTTATTCTCCTCAGATCACTCCGAGAAGGTTTGCACATTGTCGAGGACTTGTGAATTGCGTTCTTGTCGAAGAGAAAAAATTGGAGCCAATATTGTAAGTGACGTTGAGTGCTCGATTATCACGAGGAATTATTTACAGTGTCTAAGAAACGTTGGAGGTGAGTACATTTTCCAAATTTGCAAACTGGAGTGAAACAAAAATGTACAAAAATTTGATTCGATATTTTTTTATGAATATTTTTCAAATGTTGTAAATATAGAAAAATATGCAAAATCTGTAAATCATGTTTTTTTTAAAATTTTTATTTAATAAGCGGTGTAATAAAAACAAATATTAAAAATACGTGTATAACGATATATAATTTGAAATATCTACTTATAAAAAGATCAATCAATGAGTCTCTCTTTCATGGTAATTAGCATCGAGAGATAGCCCATCGAATTTTTCATTATCTGATTAAAGAAATAAGTTGCATGATTAATCAAGAAAAAGATCACTGGTACGAATTTTATTATTTTTCTAAAAAAATAATAAAATTCGTACCATTGATCTTTTTCTTGTGATTAATCACATGATTAAACGTACAAAATTTTTCAGTTGTTAATTAAAGTGATATTTTTTGATATTTTCCAAATTTGCAAACTGAAGTGAAATCAAAATGTACACAAATCTGATTCGATATTTTTTTATGAATATTTTTCAACTCTTATAAATATAGAAAAATATGCAAAGTCTGTAAAACATTTTTTTTTATTTTTATTTAATAAGTGGTATACCAAAAATTCGCAATATCTACTTATAAAAAAACCAATCAATTTTCTGATTACAGAAATAAGTTGCATGATTAATTAAGAAAAAGATCACTGGTGCGAATTTTATAATTTTTTTACTTACATTATTGAAGTTCTGGAGATTGAACGTGGAAAATTGTCCAGCTGTCAATTTAAGTTGTATTTTTTACCTGTGACGTACGAAGAAAACTGCTCTTGCCTCCTGCCAAATTGTACCACGAAATCTCATGAAAATCGTCTGATATTTTCCTACTCTGTCAAGAATTAAAAAAAATTATTAACTCTGCAAAAATTATTATTTTTTGTTAATTGTTCGGTTCATTTCAAACAATAGTTTCATCTTAAAGCCAGTTTATAATAAATTAAACGTTAAATTATAAATTCGGTGAGCAGAATCGTCGCGATTCCCGAAAATCTACGACAATTAATTATTATTTAATTTAATTTACACTAAAAACCGAATATTTTGTTTATCAGTAATTCAAGTTATTGCAAACAGCCTGACTCGGGAAAATTGAATGCTGAATTATTTACATCGAACAAAATATTCCAAAACACACATATCCAAATTATTCGTGTCTCTGATAACAGAAATTGATAAAATAAGTAATAAATAGTGCGAACTTATAGGAACAATGTGCTATAATACCTGACTACTATTCGTTGATCCCAGAAGGGATAAATTATTTGCATATATCAAATTTCCTTCGCAATGCTAGAAAGCACATTTCGCATTTTCGATCACGTGGACACACTCATTCGTCAAATATTGCGCGAGGACGACGAATTCAAAAAAATTCTTAACGATCCTTAAATATTAATCGTGATGCGCAAAGCTACAGAAGTCGATATGCGCCGATGGACCGCGCAGGCGCCGCGAGCTCACTGCGCATGCGCGTCGTTCCATCATGCGCGGTTCCAGTCAGTTCTGGGGATCTACGGAGTCGGAACGCTCGGCGCGCGATTCAAACTCCAATAATGTAACGAAGAGAGTAAAGTTAGATAAAGGAAAAAATGCGAAGAAAAATATATTTGCCATTCTGTCGTATTTTTCAAAATTTACAATATTTTCCAAAAAAAAGTTGTCCGGCTTATTTTTTTCCAGGAACATGGAAAAATTGTTTTTTAGATAAATAAAAAATGAGTGAATGAGGAATTGGTCAGGGAATGATGAAATTTGATGAAAATACATTTTTCAACGTATTTTAAGTTGGATCGTTTTTAACCATTTCAATTGTTTTTTTTTCTTCAAACATACATTACAACAATTACGAAGAACATTTAATTATACTTATTATTGTGATCAATTAAATTTTCACCCGAACAAAAAACAACATTCTCGGGTTCACAATTGCGTTATTAATTATGTGAGATGATAATCATTTTATAAACGATTGTCGATCATTTTTCATTGATCAACCTTCTTGCATAACTAGAAGCACGGATAGATAGCCCATCGACGTTTTCATGATCTGACGATCGAGAAAGTTAATTAACAAAGGAGAAAAAAACAAAGAAAATTCTTTAGAAAAAAATTCACTCACGCTTGTGAAAAGTTCCAACGAGAAGCCAACAAATTTTCCCGCAGTTATCTGAAGAGGAATTCGAGCTCGATGCGTAACCATCATCAGTGCTTGAGAAGGAGGCAGAAGAAACCAGTCGCTTTCGTAAGGTGCATAACTCAGAGAAGTGCTCTGAAAAAATAAAAAAAAATATTGAAAATAAAATAATTTTTGCAAAATTGAAATTTTTTTCTAAAAATACTTACTTCAACTACCAAAAGATCTCCGGCCCAGCAATATACGAAAAGATGAAGTATCGTATAAAATCCGTGAATTATCATAAATACCATGTCTAGAACAGGAAAATCCCCGTTACCGGTCAGGCCTTCGATCAACGTCTACGAAAATTTAATTCTCGTTTTTTATTCATTCGAGACGACTCAAATATTCTCGACTCGATAAAAAACGAACCGTGAATGTAACGAAGCCTTGAAAGCAGAATGTTATGGTACAGAGCACCATTTGAATCAGGAGCAACCCATTGAACGATCGTTCGATCAGTTCGCCGTAGCTTTAATCAATTTTTATATTATAAAATTTTTTTTTTGTATATTGCTAATGCAGCAAAGAAAATTTGAAAATTCGTATTTACCAAAATAAAATACTAAAAATGCTCCTACGATAAAGAAAAATGTATTATAAATATATACAATTTTTAAAAAATGATAAAACAAACAGACGAAAATAAAAATTATTTTTTTTCCTTCTAATTTTTGCAGCAAAATAGAAATGTAGGAACAAAAAATCCTAAAAATTCGTATTTACCAAAATAAAATATTAAAAATGCCCCTAAGATAAAGAAAACTGTATTATAAATATACAAAATTAAAAAAAAAATGATAAAACAAACAGACGAAAATAAAAATTGTTTTTTTTTCTTTTAATTTATATTTTTATGGAAAATTAAGAAAATTGATTAAGTTCCTCGATCGGTTCACCGTCGCTTCAATTTTTATATTATAAAAATTTTATTTTTTTTAATATTGCTAATGTAGCAATAAAATCCTAAAAATTCGTATTTACCAAAATAAAATACTAAAACTGTCTCTAAGATAAAGAAAATTGTATTATAAATATACAAAATACAAAAAAAAAATAAAACAACGAGACGAAAATAAAAAATGTGTTTTTTTTTCTAATAATTTATATTTTCATGAAAAATTTTAAAAATCGATTGAGTTCCTCGATCAGTTTTCTTAATTTTTGCAGAAAAATAGAAATGTAGGTACAAAGAATCCTAAAAATTCGTATTTACCAAAATAAAATATGAAAAATGCTCCTACAATAAAGAAAATTGTATTATAAATATACAAAATTAAAAAAAATGATAAAATAACCAGACGAAAATAAAAATTGTTTTTTTCGTCTGGTTATTTTAAAAATTGTTTATATTATATATATATAAATATATAATATCAATTTTTCTAATAGAAAAATTTTATAATATATAATATTATATACATATTATAAAATAATATAAAATTGTTATATTATAAATTTTTTTTTTTTGATATTGCCCAATCTAGAAAAAAAATCCTAAAAATTCGTATTTACCAAAATAAAATTGTTAGAGTTTGATACGATCCGACCCTCGTTCTACCTCTTCATCGGATAACGATCCTAACATCTGTTAGAACGGTCGCATTCGCGCACAACTTCATGGC
>JAPYZT010010263.1:0-11427 GCA_030522965.1 Tryphoninae sp. A BG-2022a | reverse complement strand
TTTAATGAGTAAATCACCATATAAATATATGTTATGGAAAGAATAATAATGTCTTTCCACTTTTTGTTTGAGGCCCCTCGCTTGCCCCTACAAAATACGCCCCTTCGCGATAGAACTACCTTAAACAATCTCCGTTATTGTAATAGAAATTTGTTAAATAAATAGTCATCAATTGATTTGCAAACGAGAAAAGTTTCTTTAATTTCTGTGAATTCTGTTAAAGCGTAAAATCGTTTATTTTCTTTTGTGTTCAAGTTTTTCGATATTTTCCAGAACCGTTTAATTTTTCTTGAAGGTGAGATTCGTTTTTTTTTTTGACTACTTTTTTATACGGATGATTCCTGAAACCATCTAACCCGTGCTTAAGTGCATTCCGGAATGGCCTTTATTGTTATTGTAAGGCAAGTCGATGGAATAACGCACTTTTATTCGTTTCAAAAGTACGCGTAACACCGACGAAAACGTAACGGAAAAACGATGCGGAAGCGTGAGAAGACTTCCGTTTTTATAACGCGATGCTCGTTTAAACAATGTAAAGTAAGGATCCGGAAAAATATACGTAAAACAACCTGAGTTCATTTTCTCAAACGATCTTCGTGGCTCTGCAACAAAAATCATAAAAGGTTAGTGACTATAAACCATCGAAACAAATAGTAGAATCAACTTTTAGCTTTTTGGCTCTCATTAAATCAATAAACCAATTTATTTTTTTGAAAAATGTTTGGTTTACTTCTATTCAAGAAAATAAATTGAATTAAAGTTCATAATTAGAAATTGACCAAACTTTTTACAAGAACAAATTGAATTAATTAATAAATTAATTGACAATAAAATTGACAACTTTTCACTTTTTGGCTTTCATTAAATCAACAACGCATTTTATTTTCTTGAAATAAATTTAGTTTACTTCTATTCAAGAAAAAAAATTGAGTTAAAGTTCATAATTGGAAATTAACCAAACTTCTTACAAGAAGAAAATTGAATTAATTGATAAATTGATTGACAATAAAATTGATTGATGCTTTAATGGCTCTAAACCATCGAACCAAATGCAAAATCAACTTTTACCTTTTTGGCTTTCATTAAATCAATAACGTATTTTATTTTCTTGAAATAAATTTGGTTTACTTCTATTCAAGAAAAAAAATTGAGTTAAAGTTCATAATTAGAAATTGACCAAACTTTGTACAAGAAAAAATTGAATTAATTGATAAATTGATTGACAATAAAATTGATTGATGCTTTAATCGCTCTAAACCATCGACACAAATAGTAAAATCAACTTTTCACTTTTTGGCTTTCATTAAATCAACAACACGTTTTATTTTCTTGAAATAAATTTAGTTTACTTCTATTCAAGAAAATAAATTGAGTTAAAGTTCATAATTAAAAATTGACCAAACTTTTTACAAGAAAATATTGAATTAATTGATAAATTGATTGACAATAAAATTGATTGATCCTTTAATGGCTATAAACCATCGACACAAATAGTAAAATCAACTTTTCACTTTTTGGCTTTCATTAAATCAATAACGTATTTTTGGCTTTCATTAAATCAACAACGCATTTTATTTTCTTGAAATAAATTTAGTTTACTTCTATTCAAGAAAAAAAAATTTAGTTAAAGTTCATAATTGGAAATTAACCAAACTTTCTACAAGAAAAAATGGAATTAATTGATAAATTGATTGATGCTTTAATGGCTCTAAACCATCGAGCCAAATGGCAAAATCAACTTTTCGCTTTTTGGCTCTCATTAAATCAATAACCCAATTAATTTTCTTCGAAACAATTTGGTTAATTTGTAATTATGAACTTTTTAACTATTAGGTATGGCAATTTTCATCTTTAAACAATGAAAAAAGTTACAGGCAAATGTTACCTATGTACCATTAAAAAAGCCATACTCTACATTTTTGCTACGTTTACAAATTAGAATATGAGGAAAAGAAAAAGGAAGAGACAGATAGTAAAAGCCACGCGAACCAACGTAGAAATGGAGAAGTCAAATGACAAAGCCAACAGTTTCGTGCACGTTGTTGCATTCCTGCATTATTGTTGTTGCTATTATTATTATTCTTACTATTGTTACTATCATTATTATTTTCAGACAGTTTGATATATATGGGTATGCACGAAGGTGATGGTATGCTACGTCGAAACTCGAGACGGTATTCACTAAGCGGCCATAGAACCGAAGCGTCTCGGGGAGTTTCCTTAGTATAGTTTTAATGTCGTGTTTACTGTGGAATTTGGCAGTACCCTTGGCTTCCGCCTTGTTGATTGGAGTCTCATATGACCAAAGCTATATCGTCTGCGTTTACTATACCCGTGCATACGAGACATTTCATCATTAATTAACAAGTTAACCAACATTAAACTTTTGTTTTTTCGTTTGCAATATTTACATTTTATTTTTAATTGTATTCATAAATCATTTGAAAAATTGCAGCTAATTATCAATTTTGTCAACAAAATTCAGAGTAAAGAATTATTTGTATTTTAAAATATTAACGTTCTTCCTTCAGATTTATCCAAAAATAAGCCAATCAGACTTATTTTTCTATAATCTTTATTTTTCACGATAATGTAAATTTAATTTTTTATCAGTGTTAACACAGAGAAATATAAAGAAATTTATATTTACTGTTAAATATTTGAAATTTTTTAATATTTTAAGTAATCAAGTTTACCAAATTATCATTTTGTATCACATAAAATATGATTTTAAATCATTAAGTGAAATTTGTGTATCGACGATTAATGACGAAACGACCCATATACAACCGATACCTACTGTCTCGCACGCATACTATGAAATTCCAGACATATATATAGTGCGTATTAAAGTATAAATAGTACTATATATGCAACTTATGGTATATATATATAACTATTTGTATTCTGGTTGGCCACCTCACAATAGTGTTATTTCGCGTATAATACTATACGTTGTCGTCCTGCACGCTCACACTCCACCTCATTCCTTCACAGTTTATAGTGTTTACTGTGCGTACAATAGACCTTCAGGTTCGCCTTAACAGAATAGTCGAGGGTTGAATACACCTTATATATTATATTACATGTGTATATATATATATATATATATATATATAGTATATATGTAATCAGTAAAGAAAGACTATACGGTGTATGTGGAAAGCTTCAAGGAGACCAAAGTTCTTCGTCCGTCCCGTTCACTCAGGATTTCCAAAAGCCCCTGCGGGCTCGTCTTTTATTCGGTCAATAATTTAATTTCTCCATGGTAGAGAAGCCACGGGGCACGAGACCGATCGGAGGGTGACATTTATTATGCACAAATGACGTCCCCTCTTCCCTCTCCAACTGATGAATCGACGAGACGGCTTGTTATATATGTATCGATGCAATATTCGTTCTCGTTGTCGACGTCTCACCGCCGCAAAGTCGTCGAGTTTCAACGGAATATACGTCTCTCGTCGGGTCCACTTATTGAACGGGATATATATCCCCTCGACATCGAACCAATCATCCTCTGAACCGAGGTCTTTCTTTCCTCCCGACATAACTTTTGTATCGTTTCATTTTCTTTCTTCATTGTTTTTTTTTCTGCTCTTTAAAACGGGTCGTTTCTCGAGTCAGGGAATTCAATTCGATGCATTTTACATCATTGCTTCGTCGCGGTACGAGAACTTTGCGTTTAATTTTCGTTCGTGAAGAAAAGCGTTGATCTTTTTATTGCGTGGTAAATTCCGATTAAAAATACAAATCTTATCAAGCGGTAGATGAAGTGTGGAGACATTTTTTTTCTTTTATTTTAGGTCAATCGCAAAATGGCGGAGATATAAAACGCTTAAAATTGTTCCCGGTCAAATGTAACTGGGATCACCGATCCTCGTGCATGCGCAACCAAATTAGCGAGGAGAAACAGTGGAGGTGTACAATGAAGAGAAAACATTGCTCGTGGAGAAAAAGCTCTGGGGAGCCATTCAATGAATTCAAAAGTGGGGCATGAGGCGGATTATTTTTTTATTTTGTAAACAAACTTCTGGAATTCCTGTAACTGTGAAAGCTCGTTGCTCTCTCTCTCTCTCTCTCTCTCTCTCTCTCTCTCTCTCTCTCTCTCGTTCTCTCTTTCTGTCTTTTTATCCCATCGAGCGCCGGAAAATCACGGCTTGAATTTTCCAGCTCTCGCAATCTTTCTGAAATATTCGTGAGACGTTTTTTGTAACGATTTTTTTTGTCTTTTGAATTAATATTTGAAGGAACTAAAAGCTTTCCGACAGCGTGTTGTGATCGAACAATAGACATCGGTGAATAAGGTATAAAATTCAAAGAGTCAAACAAGCGTTTCATATCAATTTTGCATCGAGACATTCGCCATCGATGAAACCTCTTTTTTCTCACATCCTGCAAAAATGTTGGAAAGACGCAAGTTTGTAAAACTATTATTATTTTAAATTATTTTAATCAATCGTGAATAAAGTATAAAATTCGAAGAGTCGAACAAGCGTTTCCTATAAATTTTTCATCGAGACGTTCGCCATCGATGAAACCTCTTTTTTTCTCACATCCTGCACAAGTTTTGGAAATTCGCAAGTTTATAAAGCTATTAACTGAAAAGCATTCAAATTCATTTTTTAATACGAGCTTTATCATATACTTATTGATCATGTTAATTGAGACTTTTGCGAAAAAAAACAGATTTGATAAATTAATCATAACGTATTAGAAAAGTCAAGAAGAAAAAGTTACATTCAAGCAACAAATAAAATTTGGAAGAACGATACAATCACGACAAAGTTTTCATTCAAAACACGATGAAAAATCCACTGTTTTCCCACGCGTTATTTTCCACTGCAACCTACATTCGTTCGCAATATCTGATTCCGAAAAAAAAACAAATTAAACAATATTCCCAGCACTTGCGAAACTAAAAAGAATGTGAAATAATTCACCGAAAGGTTTTCCAGTAGGTACGGGAAAACTGGCAAAGTATCAAAAATTTCGTTAGGGGGTTGCGAAAAAGGGAGAATACCCATATGTGTATATATAAATAATACATACATATACATTTCATACAAGAAGCCTCGGGGCTTTTAATCGGTTGGCACAGTTCACGAATTAAATTTTGTCTCCCTTTGGGAGAGTCGCCTTCCTCTCCACCCTCATCACCTCCCTCGCTACTTGCAACATCGCAGTACCTTTCCTACACAAAGATATCGAGGCTCTGGTGAATTTCACACCTACATATACGCAATATCGTACGCATATTTCGTTATTTTTCATCACGACAGTTTTTATCGTATCTCTCCTCCCCCCCCCTCTCTCTAATCTCATTGGAGGTTATGTATTTCAACACAGCATGCATTTTTCAAAGGTTCGTAATTTATACGTACTACACCCATGGTTTTTTTTCACATGTTCCATACACATATATACATGTATTATATTTTTATGTCTATACATGCCAGTTGTTATAACGCGGTACGCGACCTCATAAAAATTGCCCATTTCGAAGCTTTTCCATAGTACCAAAAAATACACGAATCTACATTGGTGTGTATACTAGTCTACGTTGGTGTGTTGGTGTATAGAGATTGGTATATATAGAAATAGCTAGCTATATATCGTGACGGTAAAAAAAAATTAAACGAGGGACAAACGGTTTAGCAGTCCCGTATATTTCCACCAACTCATTCCAGTCATAGAGAGTCGAGAAAGAGAGAGAGTCCACCGAGTCTGGCCATCGAGGGATTATCCACTGGCCATTAGTACTCGTTACTCCCGCAAATGAAACCATTTTATGGTCTACCGCTATACTTTTTATTTTTTCTTGCTCCATAGCACACTTGACGGTTCGTGGTATACATGTTTTTATTTCGATATTTTTCTTCGCACGCGGGATGAAGAAACGGAGATTACCGACTTTTTTTTCACGGGAATGTGTCGACGAATCGACCAACGTAAAGTTTCAAAGGGTAATATTCGCCAGTCTTTTATTCCCGGCGACTTTACGATCGCGAGTCTTTTACGAGAATTTTTTAATTATGTCGCGTTTTCTTTCAGGAGATAAGAAACCACAAAAATCGAGGATGAAGAAAGAGGATACGTTTTACCAATCGTTATAAATTTATTTGAAAAATTATTTGATTGCGCAATTTTTATCGCGTTTGCTGCAATTCAACTGTAATTAATGTGTTTCCTTCATTTTTTGTTAAATAAATGTATGCTTTTTTCAATTTTTCGATGGCTAACAATTTGTAGATGTAACCACAAGAGAAATGCTACAACATTGGGTTAAATTCGTAAATTCGACATGGAATTTGCTATTTATTTCGTGTTTTGATAACTGAATATTAATGCAAAGTTGTTTCTAAAATCGCGATAACCATTCTTAACGTAAAACATTGCACGGCTAAAAGTAACTTTTGTCATTGTAAGGAAAAATCTAGGATAAAGAAAGAAGATACGTTTTACCAATCGTTAGAAATTAATTTGAACAATTATTTGATTACGCAATTTTCATCGCGTTTGCTGTATTTGAACTGTAATTAATGTGTTTCCTTCGTTTTTGTCAAATAAATGAACGTTATTTTAATTAAATTCGACATGGAATTTGCTATTTATTTCGTGTTTTGATAACTGAATATTAATGCAAAGTTGTTTCTAAAATCGCGATAACCATTCTTAACGTAAAAGATTGCACGGCTAAAAGGAACTTTTGTCATTGTAGGAAAAATCTAGGATAAAGAAAGAAGATACGTTTTACCAATCGTTATAAATTTATTTGAAAAATTATTTGATTACGCAATTTTTATCGCGTTTGCTGCAATTCAACTGTAATTAATGCGTTTCGTTCATTTTTTGTCAAATAAATGAACGTAATTTCAATTTTTCGATGGCAAACAATTTTTAGTTGTAACCACAAGAGAAATGCTACAACATTGGGTTAAATTCGACATGAAATTTCCTATTTATTTCGCATTTTGATAACTGAATATTAATGCAAAGTTGTTTCCAAAATCGTGATAACTATTCTTAACGTAAAAGATTGCACGACTAAAAGGAACTTTTGATACGCCAGCGACGCTGCCAGCATGTCGAGACGCTTTTCAACTGAAAGATCTCTTTCTCCGCCCTCTATATTATTCATTCAACGTTCCCTTCTCTCACATCCAGTGTGTTTTGTGAATTGCAAATTCTTCGTCTTAATGGAAATTAACGGGGACTCGGGTTATTCGTGAAACTGAACTCGTATATAATGTATATATATATATGGGTCGTTTCATCACCAACCATCCTGCACGAAATTATTGTATATCATCTGCCATTCTGATATTCAATTTTTTCTTACAAAAAAGATTACTTTGAATTTTCGAGACCTCGAGCTTTGCGGATATCTGCAAAACTTGATGTTGAATTTTCATTTCAAAATATTTATAGTGGCAGCCTCTCCTGAAACGTCCTTTTGAAAATGACGTTTGCAGTAAGTATCGAATATAATTCCACCTTCTCTTATCTGAGAGAAAAAATTATATGGAAATAGATAAATCGAACTAGTGTGTATCATAGGAAATATTAAAAATATAATTTTTTTGGAAATTAACAGGAAGTAAAAAATTATAATTTTATCGTTTAAATAAATATTGTTTTATTCATAAAGAAAACAACTAAAGTATAAATTCAAAAAATCGTATGATAAATACGTTATAATATAGTCAACTGTATAAAGTTGCATCCATCTCGGATCAATACTTCCGAAAATATTTCTAGAACCGATGAAGAAAACGTCGTTTCAGAAAAGTTTCATTTAAAGTTCAGAAAGAATCGTTTTCCCAGCGTCAACCTTCCTTGGCCCATAATTTTCTTACTTTTTCATATCTCAAAATGAAATTTCCGCAGAATATTTCTGCAAAATGTAGCAAAAAATTATAATTTATCAATCAAATATATTTTTAAAATTTCTAAAACCATATGTAACGCTTTAATTTAGCTTATAATTAAATATCAGTCACAACTTTGATTCAGCATAATACTTATAATTTTTAATTAAAAATTCGATCGAACTTAATTGTTCCATTAATTCAATTTCAAATATCTCCGAAACGATCGAAGTTCTAGAATTTAAGGTAGTCGTATCGTTAAGGAAGGAATTCAAATTTTATTTTCGTTTTTTTTCCTCACATTTTAAGTGGACTGAGCATTTAACTTCACTAAGAAAAGTGTTTGCAAATCGACTAAAGAACAATATACTCAAAATTCAAGTTGATTCTACATAAAGTTTATATGTTATATAAGAAAACTGAGTGCCTGGTCAACACCAAACAAAAAAAAAGTTATATAATAAACAAAATCGTGAATTTTCTTTCCATAAAATTTGTTACAAAAACAAATCAAAGCTTCTTTCTTCATCGACAAAATCATCGAGATACTCATTGTACCTATATAATGTTGCGATATTTAACACGGGCTCTTTTTGAGAAATTACAAAAAATTACGATTCTCAAGAATAAATATCGTGAGTTTTGAGTCGATAAAGGTCCTTGAAATTTTACACACATGTACATATGACATCAAATAACGTTTATGCAAATTTTCAGTGAAATGTAATGGAAACGTTGTAACGATACAACTATCTTGCTTTTTAACTGGTCTATCTTCACGACGTGATAAAATGAGATGTCAGAATTGCAGACAAATAAAAAATTTCGTGCCAAATGGCTCGTTGGTTGATGCTGAAATTACCCATACAGACGGGGATATATATTATATTTGTCTCTCTCCCTCTCCCTCTCTTTCTATGTGTGTGTATGTGGATGTATATATATATATCCATAATTAGTTGAGGAGTAAAAGCAATAGGCGATGAGTGGTTTAGTGCGATGCGGGGCGATGAAAAGCGAGGACGAAGAAGAGAAACGAACGAGATTTCGAGTAAACGTAGGCGATGGGCGCCGTGGCGTCGCGCCACACCCTCTCGCCCTCTGGCTCTCACTCAGCGCGTACACTTTTGCGTCACACCGAATTGAAAGAAATAAGAACTTTCGGAATGAAAAATAAACTTGTACCGATTGGATTATAAAATAACTGTGATAAACAAATTTCACCCTCAAATCCAGGTAAACACAATATTTTAGCATCTTTTTTTAAAATTTCAAATAATAATTTTCCCCTAAAATCTACAAAAAAAAACGTAATAATTTTACAAATTTCCAAGTTGAAATATTTCTCTTTTGTCAAATTTGTAATAACAAAAACAGTAACATTAATGAATATCAATAATAAAAATAGTATTTTGATTTCATTCAATTATCTTCGAATATAACGATTTGATAAATGGCTTTTCCACAATTTTCATTTATTTTTTCATCAGCCAAAAATCGTTTCGTTTCATGTTGAATCATCGACATAACTATATAGCGGCGTCAATCTTATCATCATACCTAATATGCGCTATATTATACATGCACATACATTCACATCTGTGTGTGTGTGTGTGTGCGTGAGTGCGACGGGTGGTGGGTGGTGGGAGGGTGGGGGGGGGGGGGTATAGGGAAGCAGCAAGCGGCGCGTCTGTTGGGTTATCGTTCCCGTCGTCTCTCCATCGTCATCGTCGTCGTGTCTATATAGAAAGCCCCTTGCTCGTCTCGCTACGTCAGATCTAACACGGTTTACGCCATTACACGGAACGTTGGGGATGAGGTGGCGGTAAATTAACGGGACAGTGGTGCTCATACTGGTTTTACGACGAGCGATATATCACGAGAGTTACGAGAGGGAGTGCCATTCTTTGTACATTAAAAGACACACAAACGACATTATGACGTAGAAAATTTATTTCATTCAACGATTAATTAAAGCATCAATTATTATTAATTTCGACCCTGGTTTAACAGCTGCATGGCGAACGATATAACTTTCTTATTGTTAAAAAAAATGTTAAATTTTATTAACATTGTAACGAAAGTTCGAGCGATGTAACAAATATAATGTAATAATTTGTTTTCTAAATAAACGTTTCATTGTATTAATTTAAGGTCGCCTGTGAAATTACGATAATCACAATTTTATTAATTCATTTTAATTTGTATTTGAGCAATAATAATGATAAGAAATTTCATATTTTATATTTAAATACATTATGTTTATTGTAATTCATATTTGAGCCGTGATAATAATAACTTATTTTATCATTATTAACGAAATTTCATATTTTATATTTGAATATATTATTATTATTATTTATATTTAAGCCACGATAATAATAATTTATTTTAACATTGTTAACGAAATTTCATATTTTATATTTGAATATATTATTATTATTATTATTTATATTTGAGCCGTGATAATAATAATTTATTTAATCATTGTTAACGAAATTTCACATTTTGTATTTGAATATATTATTATTATTATTATTTATATTTGAGCCGTGATAATAATAAAAATTTCATATTTTATATTTGAATATATTATTATGTATATTTGAGCCGTGATAATAATAATTCATTTTATCATTGAACAAAATTTCACATTTTATATTTTAATGTATTATCATTTATTATTATGAGGAAAATAGTAGGTAATACTTATTTTCAATTAATTCAGTTTAATTTGCCACAAACGTTTCTTCAACGTATTCAACAATCTTTTTTATTCATTTTCAGTTGATTAATTTATGTATAATATTTTCCTTTTGACAAATATCAATGTTTGCCCAGTTTATCGTGAACGTTTAAACATCCGTCTGATTAATTTTACGCTATCACTGTTGCGAGCCATTGACCGTAGAGCCTCTTCCGGGCCCGTCTAGTTACTAGAAAAGTCAATAAACGTCGGAGTTAAAATGCGCGGGCGCCGTTCAAAGTGACGAGAGGCGAGCTAAGTGGATGCTCAATACGATCGAAAGAACAGGGAAGAAAATGTAAATCAGATTGGACGCTCCATAAGCGACGAAAGAGAGAGAGAGAGAGAGAGAGAGAGAGAGAGAGAGAGAGAGAAAGGAAAAAAGAAAGGCCGGGAAGAAAGCAAACTCACTCTCAATTCCCGACGCTACTCTTACGCCCTGAGACTACTGAGGTTCGGTCGAAGCTCGATCGAAACTACGCGAGAAGCCTGGGAAACTTTGGAGGGATGTTTCTTCACCGAAGCAAATTATTACATTTCCTCTGAAATATTATCGAACGAAATTTATGAAACTCCTGAACTTTTGAAAATATTTGTACTATGCAAATTTATTCGATAAACATTGTAAAATGAAAATAATTTTCATTGGCAACGCCAAAACTGAAATTCGATGAGCAATTTAAATTAAACAATTTGCCTTAATTACATTATTATTATATACAGGGTGAATTGCGTAAGGGGTGCCATCCGGGATTTCAAGGTAGATGGGCACAGTACGAACAAAAGTTGCAAATAAACATTAGCGATATTGTT
>JAPYZT010010258.1:0-10804 GCA_030522965.1 Tryphoninae sp. A BG-2022a | reverse complement strand
CTTCCTGTTTAAATCTTCATTCGATTACATAATGATAATGTTAATATTAAATAAAAATTATTATTACATTTATTTAATTTATATCATTATGATTATTAATATTTTTTTTTACTATCAAAACCGAGTTAAAAATCGCTGTTGCAAAATAAATAAATCAATATTTTTATAAATATATAAATTTAAATATCCAATTGCTAAAAATTGAATAACGTTACACGAAAAATTTATTAAAATTATCAACAATCCGTTCTTGAAAAATAGCAACAAATTCATAAAAAAAATTTTCTTTTTTTCGTCGAACTTTGATTCTCGATGGAACATTTACGATGCGCTCGAGGAACCAGACAAGAGGATATTCAACCTCGGGTCTTTGTTAAAGCAAGAGAGAATTTTCTCGAGTATTCTTACCGCCAGGATTCGGTTTCACAGATTTCACAAACACACCCCCGCGATTATAGAAAACCCGGAAGTAATCGAGACTGGGCTCGGTACACACGCGAGACCGGATATCGATTGACCACCGGAGATATCGTTTGTGCGTCAATCACGTATCGCGTTGCGCTTGTTCTTTCACGTTGCGCAACCACCCTACGCGAAGGCATAATGAGCTACCTTTTCTTTTGACAATTGCGTAACGGGGTCTAGGGTGGAGCTGAGACGCGTGGCTGTGGCATGTTTAAAAAAAAAAAAAGGTATCAGCTGCCTCCCCCGTGCCATCCCAGCCGCGCGTCTTATTCTTCTCGGGTTATATGCGTTTACATAACGCACGAGACACGTCGACGAAGAACGCCCGATCTGTCATAAAATTCTCCATCTTGCCACATAACCAATTTTCATTCACGATTTTCCCGAAATTTGGACCGACGGGGTTGAACTCGTTTTTCGGAATTATCTTCGATATTATTGCGCGTTCCGGGTGTAAAGGGTTTGAATTTGGTCTCGCATCTGTCTCCTTTGTCGAGAATGTGGTGAGCACGTCCTACGCAACGTCCCTCTCGATTGATTCGCAGGAACTAGCGATTCACGTATTATGTATAAATCGTCGTCGACTCTTCGATTTCATTCAGGAATCGCAGCAGCTTTTACTTGACAATGGAGATTTTGAATTTTGCATCTGTTCCCATTGCACCCTTTTGCTTTTGCGCAAGCGATTTGGAATAAATCCTTCCAATTTATTTTGTACGAGTGACTCTTTTACTTCTCTCTTCCTTTTCGAAAAATGTATGTTTGCTTGTAAAATAATTCTCTATTTTGTGTCGTTACTTATCTAACGAATTAAGTTACGAATATTTGATTAAAGAAACAAAATTTGTAAACAGTTAATGAAAAGAAAAATTATTTTCAACAATATTGTAAGTTGAAAGGAACGCGGAAAGAATTTTTAAGCAATTTTTAATGTGAAATCACAGTAACTGAGTGACAAATGTGTAATTCTTCAGGTTTTTTTGGAAATAAATTATACTGGAATTACTTTAATGGAAACGAGTAAAAATTTACTGTTGCGTGATAGAAATTTAAAATATTTTCAAGAATTTAATTACTGAAATTAACAGAAAACTTTCGTGAAACGTAAACATTACTACAATAAATTGAAAAAAAGGCTGATACAAATGAAAGTGTACGTTACACATTGAGAAATTTGCGTGTTTGTCTTGAAAATTTAAAAAAGGAAGCGGAAATTTTCCTTGCGTTCACCAGAATTTTTACGTTCTTCACAATAAAATCAGTTAAGACTAGGTCGCCTGACCGTAATCCGTGAGCTCTGTGTAGCGCGTGTAAAAATTATGCTACGTACTAAAATTTGTACATGCCTGAAAGTAAAATATTTGAAACTAGTGTCAATTTTAAACTGTTTGCACATTGATCACCGAGTTCACGTCTTTAATGTCATTTTTACCGAGATTTCACCGTACAAATTAATAAAAACTTCTCTCCGTGAAGTTTGACGCTGTCGGGAGATTCGAGTGGTCGACGAGTGGTGAAATATGCCACGCGCACAACAGGTAGCTTTGTCACGTCTTTCCTTTTAGCCCGGAGGCCTTGGATACTTTTTCACCTTTTCCGCATCCCGGTGAGTTTTTCGCCAATATTTACGAAACTGCGGAGGGAACTAGAGGAACCTCAAAGGAGGGAATGTTACGGTGTTATACCGATGGAAACACGCAGAGCCTTCCCGATTAGTTTTGGTCGGAGGTCTCGTCTCTCTCGCCCCGGGGGTACAAAACTTTCTCTCGAAACTTCCGGTCGAAAGACCCGGACGGGATTCGCGGTTAGTATCGAAGGGGTAGGTACTTCGGCACTTATCAAGGATATGTATCGATCTTTCAAAGGTCACGATGAATTTTCCTTCAAACTCGAACGAATTTTATTCAAACATAAAACTCTCTTGCCTTTCCATTGAAATAAAAAAACATTTTTAAAAAATTCGATTCTAAACCTAAAGCTGTTTTCGATAGGAAAAAAAAAATAATCTCGATTTTTCAAGAAATAAAATCGAACCGGAAGTTTCGGGTAAATTCGTTTACCTCGTGAAATCATAGACATTCGTATTTGCGAACAGATGCAAATTTCTCCCGAGTTTGTCTCGCAACCCTTTTTCGATTGAATAAATAAAGTCGCAACGGTGTTTCGAATCAGATTTTCGTACGACCGTACGAAGGATTACGAATGTCCTTCGAGGCGCACCATTCGTCGTATCGGACACGCATCTGTCGAATCGACAAATCGGACATTCGGTCGGAAAAAGGGTTTTTGCGCAAACAGCAGCTGTTACCATTTTTACGGAAAGGCACGAGTTCTAGTATTATATTATGTATCGCGTTTATAATATATCCATATGTCCTAACGTACGTACCGTGCCACTGGTGCACCGGCCCCCGCGAGCCGACCAAAGGGATTGACCTGTTGCAGCTTGGATGCAGCTGTCCGTGATGCAACCTCCCCCGCAGTCCGGGCACTCAGGTACGACCCGTGTTTATACCACCCCGGCATTCTAAAGCAGATGCTCTTGATTCTGGCTTGAAATTCGACGAAAAGTGTGATAAATAAAACGAGAACTAGGTGATAAGACATCGCGATTCCATTTCGGTGCATAATCTCACTTATCATATTTCGTTCGTCAATTAGATGGTATTTTAGGCTTCCGATCATTTTTACACTCCTTTTTTAGGGTTAAATTATTTCAGTATAAGGATAAGATAGAATTTTTTTTAACCTAAATTCATGAATTTATTCACTTGGCCAAAAAGTAACTGCGTTTTTAATTCATGAAAATATATGATAATGCCTAGCAAAAAAATCCAGTTACTTTTTGGCCAATTTAAGAAATTCTAACCAAATTCAGTTCAACGATGCGAATTGGATAAAATATTACTCTTGATTCGTGGTTGAAATTCGACGAAAAATGTGATAAATAAAATTATAATTAGGCGATAAGACATAGCGATTCAATTTCAGTGCATAATCGCGCTTATCGCATTTTGTTCGTAAATTAGAAGGTCTTTTAGGCTTGCGATCATTTGTACACTCTTTTAGGGTTAAATTATTTCAGTCTCCTTAGGGTAGAATTTTTCTATCCTAAATTCATGAATTTATTCATTTGGCCAAAAATTAACTGCGTTTCTAATTCATGAGAAGATATGGTGATGCCTAGCAAAAAAACGCAGTTACCTTTTGAACGATTTAAGAAATTCTAATCAAACTCAGTTCAACGATGCGAATCGGATAAACATTGTTCAGTTACTTCCCGACTTTAATAAAAGAAAAGTTTGAATTCATTCAAATATATTCTCTCGTTGAATCAAATATGATTGACGCGAAATCGCATCGAGATATCCAACGTTTGAACGGAACGTACTTGATTGAAGGCGAAAATCAAAGTAGCCGATGATAAAAAGGACTGGAGAGATTTTCAGAGTGAGAGAGAGAGAGAGAGAGAGAGAGAGAGAGAGAGAGAGAGAGAGAGAGAGAGAGAGAGAGAGAGAGAGAGAGAGAGAGAGAGAGAGCGAGAGAGAGAAAGAGAGAAATGTAAAAAGGAGAGAAACGAGTACACGGGATAAGAAGAAGGTGGACGACGACAAACGACGATGAGGAGGAATAGTGGGTTGCTGGTGCTACCTCGAGTCTCTCTCAAGGTCCGGAGCGTGCGTTGATCCTTCTCGGTCACAGACCCGATATCTCTATCTTTCTTCTTCTTCTTCTTCTTCTTCTTCTTCTTCTTCTTCTTCTTCTCCTCTTCTTTTTTCTCCATCTTTCTCCGCCTCGTTCAAAGCTCCCTTCCCCTTCGAGCCCATAGAATTCCGCAGCAGCAGATTCGCGACGAGCCCTTTTACCGAGTTGGCGAGCACGAGGACTCAGAAGCAACGCCAACGCTGCAGCCGTACGCCTCGTTCCAAGGGCTCGAGAACGTTCCTTGCCGAAGGACAGACTTGGCACAATATTCAAGCGAAGCGGCTTTCATTTTGTTTTTCCCGCGTCTTTACGCTCGACTGAAGATCACTCTTTGTTTCTAGTCATGGGGATAATATTTGAAGAATTTAACGCGGGAAAAGGGCTCGATAATGAATTTTAGAGACGTAGTTTGGAAATTTTTCGATAAGACAACTACGAAGAAGAAATCTCGATTTCGAACGAGAATCAAGTCGATTTATGTCGTTCGAGTTCTCAACGATCATACTTATGCCCTAAATCACGGGAAAGGGAAAGGTCCGCTTTGCGGTACTTGATTTTATAACGTCGATATCGTAAAGCACGTTTTCCGGTTTCTTTTTTCTTCCTTTCCGTCGTACCTATCGCCTTGTTTTTTTCCCGTGATAAAAAGAGGTTTGAAAAGCTCGGGGATTTGAAGAATTTGGCGATGAGGGTTGTAGACGATCGTGTCGGGCAAAAGGAGTCGGACGCGTCGGGGCGTACGCCAAAAACTCACCCTTCCCCCACGATGTGCCAAATATCCGAAGGGTTTTCGTCCTTGTCGTCGATATTTTTTTTTTCTTTCTCTCGTTTTTTTCTTCTCTCGGTCGTTTCTTCTCCCCAAGGGACGAGAGAGAGAGAGGGAGAGAGAGAGCAAGTATGTGCCCCGAGAATCGGCCTTGAGGAGTATTATTGAATCGCGGAAGTAAGGCAGGCGAAACTCGTGCTTCGAAGGTTACCCCGGGGTTGAAGCGTCCCCGGAAAACGCGCGGGCAGAACCCCTCTCGTCGAAGGGTAAAACGCGAGAGAGAAAGATGGAGACAGAGAGCGAGAAACGTAAGGGTGGACAGGGGTAGCAACGGGAAAGGGAGGATAGGAAACGGTAGAGCACGTGGAACAAAGACCGGCAAAAGAGGGTGGAAATTAAGGACGAAGCCTGTTCGAAGACCGTAACGATACCGAGAGAGAACGATACGAGCGGTTCTATAGGTGGACCACCACGATGAGCAGACAGCGTTTATCCAACTTCTCTCTCGCACCGGAGAGAGAGAGAGAGAGAGAGAGAGAGAGAGAGAGAGAGAGAGAGAAAGATTAACTATACCCGGAATATAATTGTGACGAACGGACCGTGAACACTTTGTCGTGTCCTAGTACTTCGGGCACAGCTCTGCTTGCCCTCGTTATCACTCCCCAAGGGTGAAAAAGACTCGAGGAGAAATAAATAAAGCTGGGATTGCAAGAATCGTATTTATTGTCAAATTGCACGAGGGGTGCAAGCTCGAGTTTCGAATCAACGTACAAAACAAAAGTATAATTTACAACAATCGCGTCCCAAATTATGAACAATTGCTATGACGAAACTGAGAATAATAATTACTTTTTTAACGATTGCAAAAATGTGATTGATTTAATTTTTCAATGTAATTTCATTCTTCCAATGATACGATTTAAAATATCACAACCTCGAATTTCCAGAGTCGAGGCAAAGCGAAGTGAGTTAACATTCGTTCTTATCAATTCAGTATTCTTGGCATTGAGATATGAAGTATTTTATCCACTAAATGGAGCGTGCTTGACGAGAGAGAAAAAGAGAAGGAAGTCCTTTCGTCCCGATTGACTAATAGTTGGCTGTTCCGGATGGGAGATGCTCGAGGAAAAGCTTGCCTCGGGCACGAGGGAAGCCTAGACCGGATCTCTCGACGTTTGCGAGATACTCGAGAGAGTGGCACCCCCTTCGAGCTTGCCACGCAGCATTCAACGAGAAAATAAGATATAATATATTTGAGATAGCGCCGTCGTTGTCAGGGTAACGATCTCCATTCGTCTCTCTCTCCCTCGCTCACTCTCTTTGTCCCTCTTACTGTTTACCGGTCCCGACCTTGGCCACACTCGTGAAACCACCCTCAACGATTGTTCCAAGAAACGAGACCATGTGTGGATAGTTCGATGCAACGTGGTTCCCTCCTACGTCCTCTTGTCATACCGATCATCCCCTATTTCCCTCGCCATCTTCGACAATCTCGCGTTATCTGTTTCCTCCCACCCCTATTTATTGTCCTCGTTTACCGGACGTTCCTCGGCCCAACCGACCATATCAACGCGAAACAACGAGAACGAAAAGGAACGAATGAGAACCCTCGTGGGTGTTTCCACCCCTTTCGCAGGATCACGGGGTGACTTCGTATATTCTCGACCATGAGAAAGAAGGTCACGATCTCGATAATGAAGTTTAGCCCCGCGGATTAATAACTCCGCCGTGCTTATCGAATCATGGAAATGTGACATTGACGAGAAAAGGGGTGGAAAAAATTTCACCGAAGAAAACCAAACGCGACTGAACGAAAGTTCGTCGAGTATTTCATTTTGCGAATTTTCAGAGCATACACGATTTCGAAATTTCGTCTCGGGCAAGGATGACTCTTCTACTCGCTCATCCCATAAATCATTTACATGCGTTTGATTTACACCCTTAGCACAAATGTGAGAAACTTGGAAACTTCTTTCTATTGTACTAGAGATATATACGTATATACAGCACCGTCCTATCCATTTCTCGAAAAAGGATTTCGTCGAGAGAGTGCGAAAGATTTGAACCAGTTATTAGAATTATTAGAATGTCATTGTCGCCCTTGAATAGTGGCTGTAGGGCCCGCAACGTCGCCGTGACCGCCTCGGTTTTCATCCTATACACACATACAGATATATATATATTAAAATCCAAGCAACTCTATACACCCGGCAAGAAAGCAGGGAAATGGGCCTAACGCACGAGGACAGGTATCCCTGACACAAAGGGTTGCAGGCTTGCCATAACTCTGGAAAAATATTCTCATACAGGGCTACGAATACAATGACGTATTTGGAACACGCTCGTCGAGAAGGTTGAACGAGAAAGACAGAAGCATAACGAATAAAATGAATGTGTATTTTTCATCCCCCTTTTTTTTGCCCTAAGAGCGTAGGACATGTACGGAAACCCTTTTTCCCCGGATATGGAAAACTTTTCATCTCGTGGGTGTAATTTCTAAAGGATTCTCAACAACGATAATACGCGCATGTATATATATATTGTCGTCGGACCCCCGAGGCCCTTAGGTCGGAGGGACGAGATCGATTTATCGATCCACCCGATCGAAAGACACGCGTGGGAAGAGGAATTTTTCAGGATTTTATAGGAAATAATAGCGAGTTCGCGTTAGAATTTAGCCGCGTGAGCCAGCTGCGAGAAACTACGAAGGGTGGTTCGGTAAAAGGGCTGCAACCTCGTGAAATTCTTTATACGAAATAATATCCGGTCGTGAATTGTAGGTAAGAGCTGATTATTTTTCTCGCGCGTCTTCTCTCGGGTTTTTCTCGTTCGGATTGTGAAATAAAAGTGGATTTTTTTATGTCAAGAAGCAGTCGCGTCGTTTTTCCTCGCTCGTCTTTCGTCCCTTGCCTCGTGCTCTTGGTACGATGGTCGTAGCACGATCCATTGTTCGTTACCACGTCGCACTCGACGGATTTCTCAATTTCGTGGAGATTCCTAACAATAACAAGAACCGCGCCTCAACCTATTTTTCGTTTGTTTCCTTGAAAATTGGTGAGATGACAAGGGAAAATATGGAACGGGTTGAAAACAACGAGACGCATAATCGCGCGTCGATCCGTACCGATTGGGACAAAGCCCGTCTCTCGCAAACGTTCGTTTTATTTTCACGTTCGTTCGATATTCCTTTTTCTTCTTAGTTCATTGAATTTTTTGTGTGTGTTTTTAAAAAATTTCTTTCTCGTTGATGCGTACACGCGTCCCATACTCTTCGATATTGGTTTTATAAATGGGCCTTAGCGCGATCCGCGAAACCAACCGGAATTCTCGCTGGAGATAGTTATTTCGTATTTATGTGCGCTGGAACGTTCTTTTTTTGTTGTTGAAAATGTCGATTCACGCGATTTTGACCTCGTTTCATTGAGAGAAATTCGATACTCGGGGATGGGAACCTTTTTTTTTCTCTCGTTTTTATTGAATTTTTCGAAGCGGTTCTCCCGTAGTTTGTCTATTAGATTGCGTTCCGAGGGGGAAATAGTTTCGTCGAACGAGGTCGAATCTCGAGGGAAGAAGGATTGATGGAAAAGTAGAAGTAAATTTTCAATTTCGTTCAATCGCGGGTAAGAATAATGATTTCGATCACAGAAAAACGATTTTCATGGATTCTCTTCGTAATCGTTACGAAGGAAGGTGACACGTATTGACACGTATCGCCATCTGTCGCGCAAATTTATCGCGAGCATGCGCATGGGCAGGATTAAATACGCGGGATTGCACTTCGTTGCAGTTGCATTCGCGTACGATGCGTAAAAGTGCAAGTGCATTGAGACAGGCCAAAAGACTGGATATCCCTGATTCGTTCATAATTCGTGCATTAAATCGCGCAAATTTATCGCGAGCATGCGCATGGGCAGGATTAAATACGCGGGATTGCACTTCGTTGCAGTTGCATTCGCGTATCGTCAAAAATTTCCGGCATTCCCGTACGATGCGTAAAAGTGCAAGTGCATTGAGACAGGCCGAAAGACTGGATATCCTTGATTCGCTCATACTTCGTGCATTAAACGAAAGTCTAATCGACCCAACGAGTTTTCTCGAAGTCACAGGCGTTTCGTTCTTTCCCCGAATTTCCCGTTTACAAAATCAAACTATGAAAAATCCTCGGTAGAAGGAATATTAATTAATCCACGATTAATCTGGAATTAATTATTTGATTATCTCATCAAAATTCTACTGTAAAAAAATATACAAGCTCACATGAAATAAAAATAAACAGATAAATAAATTTCGTTATTAAAAACTTGTAATTCGCGTTTCGTTACAGTTATAAATTTTCTAAGATATATTTTTCGGTATAAACGCATAGCTTAATTCTCGAAGGACAAACCGATGCAACGGGAGCCCTTCGACCTCCGTCTCGCTCGGCTCGATATTCTATTCGACGCGTTTCAACAGTATAAACCCATAATGTTATTTATGTCTCGAATGATTCGACCCTTAAGCCCGTGATTTATGATTCTCTGTCTGTCTCTCTCTCTTTCTTTTTCGTTTTGGCTCGCGTTATATTTACGGTAAAAGCACGAGCATACAGAGCGAGATTGAGTAGAGAACGCGTGTATAGCAGCGAACGAGAGTGAGAGAGAGGGAGAAAATCGAGGGTCGGCAAGTTGCGTGAAAATAAAGCCGTTATTTATGCCGGAGCAATTTGCGACGGGGCCAAAGCTCTCGGGCCCTCTCGACCATGCGCCTTCTTAAACTCCATGCGCTCTCGCTCTCTCTCCTGCCTAGGACTCGTCGAATTTTTTTCATTCGTCCGTACAAACACACCCCACCGGCGCGCACTTGCCGCTGCACTTTCGCGTACTGTAAATCTACGTATAGTCGTAAATAAAGCTTGGCGTAGTTACACGCGAGTTTCGTCCCTATCGTAACGGTCCGCGCGTTATACCTCGAGTTTAATAAAATTGATATAATAGAAAATGCACTTGCGACTTGATTCAAACGTTGATTACATTCGTGAATATATTTATTCCGGGCTGAGTATAATTGGAACGTTGAAAAACGAATTAACTTTGTTTTTAATTATTGTCAAATTTGCTATATCTTCTGGGAAAAAAAAAAAAAAAAAAAAAAAAAATTTTCTAAATAAATATTCCTATATCGATTGTTTAATTACGTTTGTCTCGGAATTTTTGATTAATATTTCGAAATTAACGCTCACGTTGTTTAAAAATTAAATACCCTTTTTCAAATATTAGCGAATATTTATTTAAAAAATAAAGTTTCGAAACAATTTTACCGAATTTAATTTTTCGAAAAAATGTTTATTTTATATTTTAATTAAATTTATGTCGTGAAAAGTTAAAATGAAAATATCGTCGTCTTGGCTTCTAAAGAATTTCAAGGGGTCAACAAGCTCCGAAGTATCGCGATAAAAATATAACCGAGTATTCGGCGAGTTGGCCAGGTGAATCTTCCCTTGAAAAAAACGAAGAGAAGAAATGAAAAACGACAAATAAATATAAAAAAAAGGTACATATATAAAAATAAGCAGGCTGTCCCACATAGCCGTGTCTAGCGATCCTCGAGAGAGTCGTTCGTTCTTGAGCCGGTCGCGATTGTGCTCGCTCGCGAATGCAAGTCGCGTTCGCGATGAGAACTCGCCATCAAGGGCCAAAGACCTCGGGCACGTAGGACGATGCACCCTCGACGGCCTTGTCCCAGCTCCGGGGCTTGCCGAGCGTTTTCAGTGTCGCGCTACGCTGCACTGGTTTCGCGTTTTGTAGTTCGTCGAATGTAACCGACGATTTATCATCTCCCTCTCTCTCTCTCTCTCTCTCTCTCTCTCTCTCTCTCTCTCTCTCTCTC
>JAPYZT010010252.1:0-10630 GCA_030522965.1 Tryphoninae sp. A BG-2022a | reverse complement strand
ACAAAAAGAAACAAAAATTCGTACCGATCTTTTTTTTGCACGCGTCGTAACGAATCGAGATAACCAAGTGCCGTTATAAAAGTTGATAAAGAGCGAGAAGATTGTGCGAAGTATCGCGCAATGGAAGTGAAGGAAGGGTAGTGAGCAGGTGGGGTGAGGTGGGAGGAGGGGATGCGATCTCGTAATTGTTTAAAATCAATCGCGCGAGCTGCTCGATTGAAGGTCCGATTTATGAGGCAGTAAAGGAGCTTTTTGGAACGAGCGGTGTTTTACTCCTAACTCCAATGTAAGACTTTACCTTTTTGCCCTCCTTCCCCCGCCCTTTACCCCCACTCATATGTGTATAGAGCTTCCAACTCGTCTACACAGTTATACTATATAAATGGTCTCTTTCCTTTTTCGTCTTTCGCGTATTCCGTCCTTTTCCTTTCGTTATTTCTTTCGACCTCGCGGAGAGATCTCGATTTTCACTGGGCCATATAGGTAGAAAAAGGTATATTGAATGGTCTGTGTGTGCGATCGATCGGAATAATATCTTCGGAAGGTTCTTTCGTTTCTTTATTTTCCTTCCCTTTACGAGATAAGGTATGACCGAAAGAAAGATGGAGAGAAAGAGAGAGGCGGGGAGGGGGGAGCGATTCTTCCTCGAGGAAACGACTCGATTCGTCTCCACTTTTACTTTCCTCTTTTTTTTTCTTCTCTTATACATTTATTTTCGCTATTTTTTTCTCATTCCTTCTCTTCCATCTATCTTTCCGGGAGATCGTTTCCAGTGATAGCTCCCTCTGGATATCTCGCCGATGCACTTTCGAACTTCTAGCAAGGACCTGAAGATATACCTAGGTACTGTATGAAATCTTGAAATGACGAATAAGCGAGGAGGGAACCAGCCGGCTGGAATTTTAAATTATTGGCTACGACGGTGGATGGATTTGCGTTTTTCTTTTCTTTCTAATTTTTCTTTTCACATGAAAACAAAATATTGTTCCAAAGTAGTGGTACTGAGGGATTGTTGATTGAAAGGTGACTGGAATTAATTAACTTTGTATTTTGAGAAAAATGGAAATGTGAAAAACGAGTGGAAAATTGAGAGAAGAATGAATTAAAATTGATCGTTGGATCGATAGGATTTTATAAATTCGGAACAATTTTTATTGTAATTAAAATATGAAATTTGAGGGAAATTAATTTGAAATTTAATGGTTGGATCGATGGAATGATTCGATTGGATTTTTATTGCGAAAAATTCTTCGCTCACCTCTTTTGCTACCATTATCGAGGTCGGCCCTTCCTTGGTAGTGCCGCAGATAATGCCGAGTTGATAAAGGGCGAATAGGAATGTGAGAGCGACGAAGCATATGACCGGACCACGGCGCCCACCTCGGCTCAACAGAAGCGACATCCTCGTTGTCCAAGCAGCCCTTTGGGAGAAGGGCTGGTCCGTGGAGATTTTTCTCACGAGTTTTGAGCTTTGTCGATAGAAGTTATTTCGCTTCTCGATAAAAATCCTCGCTGCCAAAGCCACCCGACGATACTATGACCTTCCCGCTTGAGCTCGAACTAAGTCATCACTCCTAAAAAACACGATAATTCGATTAATTAATTATTGCAATTTAAAAAAAATCATTAATTTTTTTTAATAAATTTCATAAATTGAATCCATTATTTTTTCACATCTGTTCGTAAAAATATCGAAAAATCTAACATCAATTAATTCCCATCCATCGTACAATCAATAATCAATTTCCTATCAAATTCGTATTTTTATAAACACGATTGACCGAAAAATTTCTTTTTGTTTCCAAAACGATCGACAATTATCAAAAATACCAACTATCATTCTGGCGAACGAAAAAAATGATAACGCCTTGTTGAACAAAGGATCGATAAACACGAAACGCCCCATACACGTAGAACCAACAATGTTTTTTTATTCTCTTGTCTGGCGCCCCATTATATCTCTGACGAACGTTTCCCGCCAGAATTTCTGGGACATCAGTCGCAAATCACGTACAAATATATATATATATATGTACACGTGCGTAAATGCACAGGGCGCCCTTACCAGCAGTCGCAAAAGCCCGGCCTCATTCGTCCTGTGACAGGTGATATAAATCGTAGTTGCGAATATTCCAGAGCAACGGGGTGTAAGCTGGCGAGTGATAGATCAGATGGATCCGATTACGAGATGTATATAACGCTTGTGTGTATCCGTGTGAGTGTGTGTTCACACGACCAAAGAGGACACTGACCAGTTTCCATCTCTCGTTTCAAGGCAATGGTAACCGACGATACGACACCAAGGGAGAGACAGAGAACGATATAAAGCCCGTATATGGTAGACGACCATCCAACCCTTCGACCCTTTATTTTGGTACAAACCTCCCTCTGCTTTCTACCCCCTTACCACCTCCCCACCCCTACCATCCTGTTGGCAGTGACAAACAGTTTGTATCCTACGATCTGGCTGATCCTGCATGTGCGAATGTTGAACACATCGGGGAAATCGCACAAGTGGCAAACGTTGTACTTGTCAACGTGACTCTCGATTTCCTGCGGGGACATCGAAAGCACCGATAATCGAACGATTAATGTTCCGCGATTTGGGAATTCTCGCCCCCGACGTTCCTCCACCCTGATTCTTCCGTCGTGTTTCACTCGTTTAGACTTGGGCGCGTTACGACTTTTCACCTTTGGATTTTCTTTTTTTTTTTTGGGTGGGGGAAAAGAGGAAATGTTGTTTTTTTTTTATTTATAGAAAAGAGGAATTTTGTTTTGGGCAAAATGTGTGTTATATATTTCGGAATATTTGAAGTGAATTGAAATGTTGTTGTTATTTAGTAAAGGAAGAATTAGGAATTGGGACGCGATGGGAAAAATTGGGAAAGTTTTTTGAGAAATGAAGAAATTTTTGTGAGTGTAAGGGGTTGGGAGATGGGAGAAAATTAAACGAGTGACTAGATTTAACAATTAAGAATAAGAGCAAAAGACCATAAGGTTAAATTTGCACAGGTCCTATTAATGTACGAACGAAAAGGGCAAATCTTATTTGCACTGGCTCTTCGTGGTGGAAAATGGAGTTCTCTTCTTTTCAGTGTTTAATGTGACCAAATATACACTGGTAACTTGTAATTCCTTGTAGAATTTTAATCATAATTTAACCCTCCATGAACCGAATTTTTGTTTTAAGTTATCTATTCTGACTTTTTTCTCATGAAAAAAGTCAAAATTATTTGGTAAAATATCGATACCTTAAAACGTGACCTGAAAGTTACACGAGCCCATAGAGGGTTAATAATATTCTTTCTTATTTACAAATTGAAAGATTCGAGAGTAAAAATATTAAAACTCATCGATCGAAAAGACAAGTTTTCTTTTATTTCTATTTTTGGTAAAAATTAAAAAATGTTAAAAGTCAAAACTTGTAGACGATATTTAAGGGATGAATTATTATAAGCGTTTAAAAATTCATAATTCTTTGTTTCTATACGAAACTTATGCGCCGCTTCGAAGTTCCAAAAATATTACGAGATAAAAGGATAGAAAAATGTACTTTTTTCCGTGAGAGATTCATCGCTTACCACTGCGGTTTCTTAAACCGAGAGTTACGAGCGCGGACCCAGCGCGATATAACGAAATATATAACCCCGAGAAAGAGTAGAGCACGGGAAGAATCTTGAGGGGTGGATATTTCAAGGTAATATTTATGTGAAAAAGTTGGATGGTACTTTACGTCCGACAGTGACATGCTGCGGTATATCAAGACCTGGCTCCGTATATAACGATACAAACCAAACTCAACATTTCTCATCTCAAAGTTTCATAAGAAATTCCAAATTTTGCCAACGACAACAAAAACAAAAAAAAAACAAAACAAAAAAAACTTTTTAATTTTTCAAAAATTTCCATCTTCTTCAAATTTCAATATTTTATATTAATTTATTAATATAATTTAATAATTAATGTAATAATTAGAATATAAAAATTAATATATAACGATAAGAATTATCGTGAATGATAAATTGGTGAAATTTGTGGAAAATGCAATTTTAAGGTCGCTCGAAAATTGATCAACGTCTTTATGAAAAGGTGAAAGGGTTCGGTCGTATTCGTATCGATTCGCGAACGTGCCGGAGAGGTTGGTGCTCGTGGCCACGCATTAGCCAACGTTAAATTGTTCCGTGTCCCATTATCGCGAGTTTCAGTGAGAGAGCTTTTGGTACATGAGAGGTATAGAAGGGAATTACGAGGTTGGGTAGAAGGGGATGATAATAGGGGTTGGGGGGGGGGGATGGGAGGCTTGAAACCAGGGTGAGTATTGGCTAGTCCCGCAGGTCCGTAAGCATTTTAGTCATCGTCCCACGTCGCTCCCTGCCATTCGCACTTCTCCATCCAGCCTTCTCTCTTCGTCGTTTCGCATCGTTTCGTGCATCGCACAATCGTGAGCCAACGTTACAGCTTGACACCGGTAAACTCACCCTTCGGTCGTCCTAATCATCCGCTTCTCACGATTTTCCTCCAATTATCCTTTACACACTGTTTCGTCCCAAATTCATCAATTTTAATGCCTCGTCGGATTATATTATTGCACTTACATCTCGTAATCGGTTCTCCTTTAGCTCGTCTGTTTACTCGTTATAAACGATAATAATTTTTTATTAATCATAATAAAAATAAAATAATTATTATTAATGAAAAATTGATTCTCGTTTGGCTCGTCGGTTTACTCGTTATAAACAATCATTTTTTTTAAATTAATCATAATAAAAATAAAATAATTATTATTAATGAAAAATTGATTCTCGTTTGGCTCGTCTGTTTACTCGTTATAAACGATCATTTTTTTAAATTAATCATAATAAAAATAAAATAATTATTATTAATGAAAAATTGATTCTTCTTTAGCTCGTCTGTTTACTCGTTATAAACAATCATTTTTTTTTAAATTAATCATAATAAAAATAAAATAATTATTATTAATGAAAAATTGATTTTTTTAATTTCAATTTTTTATTGTAAGTAATTAAATCATTTTTATAATGAATGATTTGCATTATTTACGATTATTATGTATATCGAATAAGTTTTTAAGACGAGTATAAATTTGTGAGGATGTAGAATGGAGAGAGGCAAAGATGTGAATTGGAGAGAAAGTATAAGTGTAGAGACAGTAGATGGAGGAGTTTTAGACACTACCTCTTTTATGTTATCTCCTTCTCTCGGGCACACACCATTCACGATGAAAGATGAGAACAATCACCACATATTGCCATCCACTCCTCGCATCACCCCTCTCCTCCACCTTCCCCATCGCTCCTCTTTTCTTTTTCTCTATTCTTACTTTGTGTTTTATTTTTTTTATCTTTTTTTTTCGTTCTTGGCCCATCTGTGCTCGACCAACAGCATCGCCGAGGGACGAGAACGTTCTCCATCGCGACATTATCCCTTACAGCTCCTGTTCCACATCCTCAAACTCCACAATTTCAACCCCCTAGCGCTCTCACCTTCATCACTCCTCGTCGTCCCTCTTCTTTTATTTTCCCATTTTTCCCATTTTCTTTTTTCGTTTTCTCTCTCTCTCTCTCTCTTTCTCGGTTCTGCCATTCTCCTCGTCTCTCAGCTTCTTGGACGCCACCATTTTTCTTCACCCCCTTGGATTTTATTTTCATTCTTCTCATCGTCCAAGACTGCCTTCTTTATTTTCAGTGTTTTTCAGCTTTCTTCTCTACTCCTCCGTCCCTCGTTCTATCTAGTGTGTTCGTTAGGTCGAGTGAAAGGGAACGGAGAACAACAGGAAAGAGACCATCAACATCTTTCGCGCGTTCGTTTCTTAGCATTGTTGCGAACGTTCTTCTTTTTTTCATCCCTCGGACACGATGCGACATTTTTCTCACCCCTTTGCATCACATTTTCCATCGTTCGCGAATCGTACCTTCTCGAGATTGTTTTGTCATACGACGAAATTTGTATTAATTATTAGAAAGCAGGATTACATTGACATTATGAATAACATTGATAATTTTTGGGGCTACTTTAATAAGGGAAAATACGGTTTAAATGTTTGCAGGGATGAAAATTTCGCAAAAAAAAAAACAGAATATTTATGAAAATTGTAAGGTTTAGAGATTATAATGATGAAATTGGTATTGCACGAGAAATTTCCAATCGACTTAAGCCCCATAAAGCTTAAGTCGAGCCCAGGAGAAACGATTAAAATTCACCGGAATTCAGTATTTCGATGGGCAACGCGAATCCTCCAAAAATTCACTATTCCCGGTGATATATTTCCGTTCTCGTTCGTCGGATAGAAAACCTCACGAATAACTTTTTGAAGAGCTCACCGAGACGAGAAAAACGAGCCAAGAAACGTCTGGATATCTCAATTTTTGTAGCCATGACAAAATGTTTTAAATCGCAAATATTCCTCAGGGTGAAAATTGTGTTTCTCAAAAATTATTCTAAAACCGTCTTTTTCGATCGAAAATGTCCCGCACGTCGTGAAAATAATAATTATTCCTTCGATAGTTCGAATCTAATGAACAAAAAACCATTCCAAAAGGTTTTTTTAATTTTTCACGTATCGTTTTTTCTGCGAGCTAAAATCAACCCTTAAATTCGTAATTTTTCTGCAACATTGCGAACGTCAAGTCTACATTTCTTTCTTCCGTACTTATAAATTATTCATGAAACTCGCACGATAAATTTGACGAGAGTTCGAGCACAGCCGGTTCAATTACCGAGTGACCAGAGTGAGAGATACCCCCCACACACACACATACACACACAAAAACACTCACACTAGAGCAGAGTAACGAGTCGACCGCGTTATTACACATATACCTGAATATACGAGCCTTGTGAACTTTCGTAATGACGAAAATTTAATGTCCGTTGCCAGACGAAGAGAGGGAGGAAAGAGGGTAGCAAAATGGTGTCATGAATGGGTCGAAGTTCACGACAAGACCACATGGGTTTTGGCTAAAGGTGAAACAGGAAGGACTTTTAGAAAGTCAGTGACCGGACAAGGGGGATGGAAAATGGGATTGCAAAGATATAGACGGCTGAAAAGTCATGTACGAGGCGGTTTCCAAGGGTGAGCGGTTAGTCACGTGGGGTTTATTGGCCTTTAAATCCGCGAAAAACTCGGGGGATGAAAAGCTGTGCGGAGCTCCCCTATCCACCAATTGTATCTTAGTCGTTGGGTTTGGGGTAGTTACTGGGGGATGATTAAAAAATGAAAACGAAAAAAATACAAATGGTCTTAATAATAAATATAAAACATTTACTACGTTCGTTAATAATAATTCATTATATAATTTCTCGTTGTTAATGTCAACCCCTAACGGGCTGGAAATATTTCGCGAGAAAATTATTAAAAATTTACCCCGATGTGTCGGACTTTTCCGTAATTCTCCTAATCTCGTTCTCTGATTAAAATCCAACCTAGCAGTATATTTATGGAAGTACGGTATTGTTAAGTCCAACGACGAAGGATTTTCTACCAAACGACCATTTTAAATGGCCTTCGACACACGTATGCGCAAACATCCCTTCTATTCTCACCCTCCACTTCCTACTCTCGTTCATCCTCGTATCCAAGAACCGGTGAGCTACCTCGTGAAATCTTTAATTTCGCAAAGCTGATTATCCTCTCGCGACACAAGCGACGTGGCACTTTCGTATTCGACATCTAGGGGTGGGTTACTTCAACGTTGACATAATTAAACGAGGGTGAATCTCGGCTCGATAGTGATCGTTTTTTTTCTCGATCCTCTTAACGTCGTTACTCAAGTTCCAACTACGTTTTTTTCTCAGTTTTTCAAAAATTATCTCATCGAATTTAAATCATTGCTAAGTAATTTTTAAATCGGGGGTTGTTTGCGAATAATTTGATGAAAAAATTGTACTCGTATCGAGAGAATGTTGTTAGTTTTACATCGAGGTTAATTAAACATCGAGGAAACGCTGTATCTCGTTTTAATTCACCTTTGTCCAATTAGATATTTTTTTCCACCCTCTAGATAGTGTAATTTCTTTTTCATCCCCCAGGAAAAATTATTTTTCTGTCACATCGAAACTCAGAGGTATTTGCGAACGATCGTAGTTTGTCGAACAATTATTGGAGGTCGTCTCGTCGCTGCTCGAACCTTTCAACTTCATCCCTCCATTCTATCTCCCCCTTACCCACATGCCCATTCGTCCATGTTTATTTTATATTTGTTTATTATTCTTTTGAACGCAGGATGCGCACATCCGGATAGAAATGCGGAGATCGGAGCGAGTTTCGTGTACGAATATAAAAATTCGAGCGGTACGAAAGGAATATAAAATTGAATTGGTGGAATAAAAGCCGGGGTGCGGAAGGGTAGAAGTGGGGGAGGTAGGAGCGCCACCACTCGGCCAAAAGCTCGTACGATGCAACGGTGGTTCGCGCACGAGAACTCGGATGTTTTAAATATCTGCCTGCCTCTTTTTTTCACTCACGATACTTCGTTCTCGACGAGGGTCGAGGAAAATTCTTTGTACCTCGGGAAAACTCAACCCCCTCTACCCCCTCTTCTTCAACCCCTTTTCTACGAGTCTATTCGAAATTTAATTGTGACGGACAATGGCGATTCCGAAATGTACGTTCTCGGTATGTTATAAATGCGTTACGTTTTTTTTTATAAGGGTAGTAGCAAGAGGGTGAAATATAAATATACATAGTATTGACAATAGTCACGCTGCGACGAGGCTAGATTTTTTTCGACACAAGCATAATTGATTTAGCGTCACATTGAAAATATTAGGGAGAGTTTCGTAATTCAATTCTTAGGAAAATGTCAAAAAAATTTTTATTATAAGAAATAAATATTGTAAAATTTCATTACAAGGTTTGATTTTTTATTAACGATTTCCTAATTTTTCGCTATTTCGGGTCTTCGAATTAGTTGAATTTAAAAATGGCGCCAAAAAATTGTCAGTTATAAGAAATAAATATTGTCAAATTTTAGCAAAAATAAACTTTCAGTACGAGGTTTGATTTGTAATTAACGTTTTTCTAGTTTTTCGCTATTTCGTGTCTTCGAGTAAAATTCAAAAATGGCGCCAAAAATTGTCAATTATAACAAACAAATATTATTAAATAAAAATTAGCTACAAGATTTGATTTGTAATTAACGTTTTCCTAGTTTTTCGCTATTTCGTATCTTCGAGTTAAATTCAAAAATGGCGCCAAAAAATTGTCAGTTATAACAAATAAATATTGTCAAATTTAATCAAAAATAAACTTTCAGTACGAGGTTTGAATTGTAATTAACGTTTTCCTAGTTTTTCGCTATTTCGTGTCTTCGAGTAAAATTCAAAAAAAATTCAAAAATGGCGCCAAAAATTGTTAATTATAACAAATAAATATTGTCAAATTTGCCCAAAAATAAATTTTCACTACGAGGTTTGATTTGCAATTAACGTTTTTCTATTTCTTCGCTATTTCGTCTTCGAGTTAAATTTAAAAATGGCGCCAAAGATTGTCAATCATAACAAACGAATATTACCAAATTCTACCAAAAATAAAAATTCACTACACGATTTGATTTTTCATTACCGTGTTCCCAATTTTTCGCAATTTCGTGTCTTCGATTTAGTTAAATTAAAAAATGGCGCCACGGGCGTCAATTACGGTGAGTGATACGTTCGGGTATTTCCCGAGGGGATGAGAACAGAAAGAAAAAAACTGAAAATCGAAAAAAAAAAAACGAAACGCAAAACGATTTCCACGCTGAGGATAGTTTTTTGCGTTGGCGAGAGAAGGGAGAAACTAGTTTACACGGGGTTAACGCGCTCGACAAAATAAGGACACCGGGGGTGCGTACATGGACAGCTAGATAGTCTCACCCCCTCGGTTCAACCCTTGCTGGAAAGGGAGAACTTCGCTAATTCGCGAGGACGTAGTTGGTCGGCGAGCGCGCGTGAGCCAATTAATCTCGGCTGGAGCGGTCGTGGCCATATCCCTGAACGCGTCCAGAGAGAGGAATACGACCTACCCCTTTGCAACCCCCCACTAGTGCACCACTCGACCGACCAAACGACTCAACGCAACCGAGCGACCATGAATTAATCATGACGCTATTCGTGAATTAATTATTACCGGCGAGCTCTCACGGCTCCGAGAATCTTGCCTGGAATCGTCCGACTCTCTTTCTCTCACCGCAGAGTTCGCGGACACTTGTCAACCCCCTACAATTCTCTCCCCCTTTAGCAATTTTCTACAATCTGTCAACTCGCGCTAATCGTTCCTCGGAACGAGTTTCCATTCGGAAACAAAGACAAAAAAATCAAACGAAAATCTGAGAACGATATTTCATCCCCTTCGAGGACCCACGATTTAACAGGGATGCAAATGAGGGGTGGTTGAATATTTTGATCGTCTTTTATATTCGTTTAAGGGAATTGTCAATTGGTCGAGCCCGTTATTATCACAATTTAACATTGTATACAGGGTGAATTGCGTAAGGGGTGCCAGGCGGTATTTCAAGGTAGATGGACTCATTATGAACAAAAGTTGCAAATAAACATTAGGGATATTGTTAATAATTTACGAGATATACATTTTTTAAATCGGACCAATCAGAGCGCGCCGAGAAGCGTTGAA
>JAPYZT010010246.1:0-12334 GCA_030522965.1 Tryphoninae sp. A BG-2022a | reverse complement strand
ATATTTTTCTGCAAAATGAAAAGAAAAAAGTTAGAGCGACTTAAAAGAAATTACTCCTTCATTTTTTGTCGTTGTTTGTTAATAACTTCGATATTTTTGGTTGTACGACAAAAAGTCAAAAAAGCAAATTTGTAGAGAATTTAATTTCCTACAAAAGATAATTAAACAATTTTCTTGCGCGGTGGATAGTTTTTCTGAATATTACAAGTTACCAATTGATCGTCAAATGCCTACGGAAAAGGAGCCTTAAACGATGATAATAACATATATTTGTTTTATGGCCAAAATAAATTACATGCTGAAAATAAGTAGGCTTGTACCCGGCATCTTGTGGATACAGTTTGAGGGCCGTCGAAGGTGTCACTCGTGCGCAAGTTTACGTGTAGGCTAGACCAATATCGTACTGTCTGACAGGTGAATGAAAAAAAAATCGTCTAGGCGTGTGAACGTACAGGCGAAAGAGACTCAAGTAAGTTCCACACTGTTCGACCGACGCGTCCTGTGTGCGTGGACGACCTCGACATCCCCCACTATACTCGTATAGCGCATAATTCTTGATCTCGCGATGTTTGCCGATTTTACACCGAAACAACATCTATTACAAAATCACTGGCCAGTAAATTCGTACAATTCTCTAGACAGAACCAATATAAGGTTCTATTTAACATCTGTGGTAAGGGCAATATTTTGAAGTAGGTCCCATTGTAACTCACGCAGATCCGTGTATTACCCAAATGTATAATAATGCGATACGTAAGTATGCGTAATGGGCGTCTGCGCATACGACAAAGGGAAACCCCTCAAGTCCTACAATGGGGTTCGACAACGAATTGCTTCGGCGAACCTTGTCCAAGCCTCATGAACTACTAATACCTACGCTGTCTTGTTTTCTTCAGGATACTCAGTATATCACTCTATTAGTCCCTTTCGAATAAAGCCCATGCGGTATGGTATAGGCACCAAATGTTTTGCCCGGTAACGGTAACGGCAAGGTATTTTAATTATACGAATGATACGAGCGGTAAGAAATTTAAGTTATGTACACATGCGTAGGCACGCGTGCACGGTTTCGAACTTTGAAATTGACTCAACACCCATATTTCGACAGTTTATTAATAATCGGAAATTTTCCGGCTTACTTATCTTCTATGACACGTGCCAAGATTATTGCGCAGTATCACTCGATAATGTAGTTGATCAAGGTTAAACGACAACTTGGGTATAAACACAAATAGAGAGGGCAATCATTTATTTATTTTGCTAATTGTTTAATGTTTGCGTAGGTTTGAAACATGTATAAATTACTCTAATCGGAGCTCGCATCATTGTTTTCACGCTAAGTAAACTAACTACGATTGAATAAATCTTCGCTAACATAGATTCACTTGCGTTGCAAGCCACCATGGAATATTATTAGAATAATCCTTCATTCGAGGATGTTCGTATGTACCATTTTCAATATACGGGTATCTAATGTAGAATATTAAGGTCGTCAAATTAAATAAGTACGGTTTTTATCTCACATCTGACTCACTTTATTTCTCGAATCTAAAAATACTGTACGTAAGTATGTTATCTAATACAAATCCAACCGCAGTTGATAAATCCGTAGGAACAAAAGATTTAATTCTGTGAAAAAATTATACATTTTTTGTATAATTAAAATAACCGAAGAAATAATATATGCATTAAAACACTACCAATCTTTTTATATTTAGAGGTTACGATTGGCGCGACGATATAACGTCGCAATTAAACCAAAGACGAAGACACGCGTCGCGAGGCACACTTCGTTTGTAGTATAGACGATAACCGGTCACTGTAATTTATCGGACTATAGCAATCATAGGTACTTATTAACAAAGAATCCGTATCAAAGGAAGCTTGTTATTGACAACTAGCCACGTGCTGCTCTCGCTCAGTCCGGTTTAAATGGAAAAGAAGGAAAGGAGAAAGCGCATGTTTCTAATATGTTTAATTTCACAATGCTTGTAGGTATACAATATTTGTTGTTGTTCCATTGTCCGTGCAGATATTAGACATTGTCTGGTTTGACGACTCTCTAACACGCAACATATAATTATACACATGACAAGCAATTCGTGTCAATATCGAAATCCTACAATTCTAAAGATTGGGCCTGAGCTTCGTTGATGGTAATTAGAAATGCCAAACGAAATGAGAATTGCAATCTCTTAAATTGAAATGGCATATCCGGTGGAAACATATGAATGCGAGGAACGAGAACATCTTCACCTTTGAAAAGTCCTGTCAAGATTGTTGCTTCTACGACGTTGCTCAATACTTTTTAGACCGTGAACCGCGCGCCGTTACAAAGTTTTGGCTGGTTGATATGTGGCGTGTACGTGTGGTGGAATCTCTGGCAAATCGAGTGAATAAAAACATTCTGTTGGATAATTAACCAATATTGTTAAGTTCGTAGACGTCTTTATTCTCGGCCGCAAGAATAGCTCACTCATTCACCTAATCCTGATTCTCATAATTAATTCAAATATTAGGAAATAGTTTTCAACAAATTCTTCGTTTGACGCCACTAAATTGTGAAAGTTACGAGGCAATGAAATTCATCCTATGGTCAGATCAACCAGCATCTTTTCATTACCAATTTCCAGTTCCAATTGATATATGAGAATATTTCACCTGATGGATCATTTTAAAGCTGGACACGTTTATTTGCAGTTAATTTTAACGTCTTTACCAGTCGCTACAAAATACTAAATATGTCAGATATCGAGGAATTACAGATACTTTATGCAACAACTGTAAAAATTTCAACGATCTTTTAGATATTTAAGATTTTGAACATACGAACATTTACATTTTTATTTGTCTAGATAGATAGATCGTAATTATTAATTAGATTATTAAATTCATAAATTATTAAATTATTGAATTATTAAATGATTAATTGAGTATTACAACGATCATATTAACCTTCGATGAAGTGTTAATTTGTCATTATAATGATTGTTGTATTGTCATCGGGTAAATAATGATTCACGGCAAAATGTGTTGCAACGAGATTTTCAACTTCGCATTAGTGAAATAAAAGTTTTTCTATTTTAGGAAACATTTTCATCAATTTTTAGTAAATGGCTCTCCGATCAACCTTTCACAAAAGAAAAGTTTACTTCTTTTCATAGTTTTCGTTGGATTGCGCCTACTGCAAGCTCCGAATGAACATCTATACCATAACCAATGTTGAAACACAGATCAATTTGAGCCTAGGTATTACCCCTCTATTGAAATGGCATGCAATATGCACATTGCATATATATATATATATATATATATATATATATACATATATATATATTAGACTGTGTCATTTGTGGGCAACTTTTTTTTTCATCCTGCAAACGGGCTTTAAACTTATAAAAAGGTAAAAAAAGAAGCTTGTACAAATTTTAGCTCAAAATATTAATATTTAGAGGTCGTTTAAACACATCTCTATTTTCCATTTAAATAACACAAGGAAAACAAATTTTCTGTCGGAATTTTATAACACGTTCATGACATATTCCACAAACAAGCTGCTGGTAGATTCTTATGCAGAACTGAATGCTCTACAAAAAAGCCCTCTTATACTTTTTTAATATTACAGCAAATCTATCGACTCTATTGAAAAACATCAAATGACTTTTGTGTAGATTATTAAATTTACTATCTAAATTCTTTAATTTATAGTTAAAACAAGCTTGCAAATCATTCCCAAGATGTAAAAGTTTCGGATCGATTATTCTACTATATAATAACATACCTATTTATGCGTATTTCCTAATGGTTACCGATCACATCACGTTTATCAATATCTAGCAACGACAGAAAATTGGAATTTCGATTAAACTTATTCGAAGATGGAAAAAAACTCTCGCCTTGAAGGTCGCCAATGGAACGAGCCTCGTTCGTTAGCCGGAAGAGCCTACTGCAATAAAATTCTGAGATTATTGTCCCTAAAATCGATCAAATATCAGACGAAAAGTTATGGGCCAGTGTTATCACAAGCTTTCGATCGAACTGCGAGAGGCGTTACTTCAAAATGGGTACCCTGAACCTCCGAATAGAAAAAAGGCACGAATTACGCGTCTTTTGAGAGGTAATGGTCGATGCCGTAATTACTCCTGTTTGCATGAGCCCCGTTGGCCCAGACTTGACTATTTGGGCCACGTTGAATGCATCCGTTGCTTCGAGTTTATACGTAATAATATACTTTCTTATCGAAGATGAGGGAGTGAGGTGTCCCGGTGACAAAAACGGTCCGGTTGCAAAATGGAGAATGCGAGAACGAGAGAATGAGAGACTGTGAAAAAACGAGAGCACGACAATCAGTGCGACAATAAATATATATTGCAGCGAAAAGAGAACGGAGACAAAGAAACGACGGAACGATAGAAGGAAAAGAAAAAGACGATAGGCCGACGTCGGGGATGAGGTCGTGGGTTTTTCGCGCGCGTGTCGTCGGAGGGGCACCGTAAGAACATAAGTAATGTAAGAATCGTCAGTCTCCCCATTGTGCACCCTCTCTCTCCCATTCTGCATCGCTAAATGTACCCGTTCGAGTCTGTCGATTCTATTTGCCACAGAGAAATACAGTCCTGGTGCAATCCTCTACTTGCCACGCGTGCGAAACGACGTATCGCGCGGAGTAATCTTCACTGATGGTTCTGATTGGAACTGAGGTTCATAGTCTTATTCACTCGGGTGTACTCATAGCACGGTGTGTAGGTATATAAGGGCAACTGCCTTCGGGACGTCAACATCACACGAAGCCAATAAGTAACGAGTGTCGGACGTTCGGCGAATCGTTGCGACCGTCCCTCGTTGTTGTCCCATCGTTCGCAATACTATACCTCGTGCCCGATTTTAACATAAAGATCGTTCGCATAAATTCACCCATCGTAAGTGGATCGGATCCTGGCGTATAACATTGACAATTGCACGGTTTTCCATCAAATCGAACAGTCAAGTCGGATTCACTTCACCTTTCTCACATTCTCTTGACTTTTCGTTGGATTCACTGGGAGCGACGCGTCACGGGCCGAGTGTCCGGTAACGAAGTGTGGTGCCTGTGGCTGAAACTGCTAATACACACAGTCGCTGCTGGCGCTTCGCGATCAACGCAGCCACGAGACGCTCCTATTACTGTATATCTACTTCCCTCTACTGCCGGACTTGTTTCTATAACACCGGACTTGTACCAACCACTGTGTCCATTGCCTTCCTACTGCCAGCACACGACCTATTCCGTCCGTCCATACCGTAACTCAAGAATACGTTGACTATAATATACACGCAAAAACGAAAAAATCGACTCGCTCGTATATAGAACTTTGAATACACGCGCGCCCGCACACACACACACACACACACACACAGGGTGAGCGAGCGAGAGAGAGAGAGAGATAGTATTGCCGAGGTAAGTGCGTCGTGAAGCGTGTGCCCGGGCGAAAATTTCTTTCTCGTCGTCGGACGCCTTTTATTGTATGTATATATATATATATATATATATATATATATATATGAGAGAGAGAGAGAGAGAGAGAGACTTTTTGCCTCTCTCTTGCGAGCGAGAACGTCGAATATACACGCAACGAGAGGACAGAGGAGATATCATAGAGAGTGTGCTACGAACAGTCTTGCGACTCGGATGACAGAGAGAGACTTCGCGAGTATACGAATTGACTCGCGTCAATTTTTCACCGCACATCCAAATAACAATATCACGAACTTCGTATACATTGGAATGTAAACATTTTGAAAGGTTTTAATGTAAATAAGCGTATGACAAAGAATCGAATCGTGCAACTTTCGACCGAATAAAAGTTTGTGCTCGCTCGAGTTGTCAAATTTGTGAAAAACTATTTGTGCAAAGATATCGTATTATTTTTAATAAAAACGTCGATACGGATACAGAAAAAGTGAGGGGAGAAAGAAAGATCGACGGAGAACCGATGCGATCGAAATCTGAAATGTCAACGATGGATCTTGGCTCCGTGACCTCGGGAGGATCATGGCTCACCTTGGCGCTGTCATTAATCATATTCGGAATTCTTATGGCGTTGCTCGTCAAGAGAGCCAAGTTTCTTTACAGTCTGAGAAACGTACCGTCGCCAATTGCACTTCCGATAATAGGAAACGCGTGCCAGCTCAATTGCAGTCTCGAAGGTACGTTACCTTTTCTCATAAATACATTTCTAATATTTTCAAGTCAATTAAAAACAAATTAAAAAAGAAGATTTTTTTTTATCGATGAAAACAGAAATTTTCGAATAAACTTTTCCTTTCGTTTCAATGTTTGGCAATAATAAAGTTTATATTTATTTACCATTTGATCGACGGTCTCGTTAAAAGCGTGTAAATTAGTAAAGAAGCGATTTACAAATTGCAATTTGCAAGTGTACTCCGTCGAATTGAATCAAACAATCGGACAATTAGACCGGTTTTTTTTTCTTTTTTTTTTTCTTATAATACAAAATCGAATACGATTTCTCAATCATAAACTGCTTGACCGATCATTGTCCGGCTCGGTTCAATTGCAATCTAGTTCTTTTGAATAATTTTAAAAACAAAAATAAGATATTTTTTAATTGAAAACTCAATAACAAAAAAAATCTAAAAATAGTATTCTTTTTAGAAGAAGTGATATATACCTCAAAGTTCCAAAAAATTTTATGAAATCTGAAGTCTCGGCGGGATTCTTAGCATACTTGAAACTTCAAATATAAAGATCGGTTAACCTAATTCCGTGGAAAATTAAAGAGAAACAGTCGGAAACATAGGAAAATCACATCGGCCACGATTTTTTTTTAGGACAATATACAAAATGATCATAATCTAAAATCAATTTGCACTAATTATTATTCTAACATTGAAAACGATGTATCTATACCTCGTACGCGTTATTTCACGCTAAACGCCCGTGGAGGGTTAAAAACTTGGACGATACCTTGAAACGCTGTCACCAATAAATTGTTTTGAGAAACCAAATTGTTTAAATAGACGATACAGTCTCTCAAGAAAAAATACATCATGACGGGTGAGAAATGGTGAAAAATCGGTACTGATAGACCCGCCTATCAAAATATTATTGTTCTTATAAAAACTAATCGCAAATAATATTGGTTACTTTATTACTTTAGAGCAAATCGGGGTTTAATGAAAGACCTAGAAAGCCCGTATTATCAGAGATTCATCCTACTAGTTCTCTAGTATACACCGATTTATCCCGTTATCGGACCCCTTCGGGCACGCTAGAACCGCCGGAGGTACGACAGACCCATCTTGCAGAAATAAAACAGATAACGAAGTTAGTCATATTAAATGGGATAATAATAAATAATACAAATTATTGGAGCAACGGTCGTGAAACGGCTATGAAATCGTTGAGTACCATTGGCAATGTCTAACTAATGAGCCGTTGAAAACTAGCCCGATGCGTTCGAAGAGGCAATAATTATACGGTTAGCCAAAAATAAATATTCACCCGCTGTGCGCTCATCGTGCAAAATTGTTGGCAGCCTCGGAAAAATAATTAGTTGGACGATACGAGAGCTTTCCAAGATAAGGAACAAGTTTTCTCAAGTAACAATTAACATAAGTAGGTACTTAAACAACGTTTCGCGAATGAATCGAAAAATACTTGCAAGACTCTCGAAGGTTGGTACTCATCTTGTTGGCATCTTGATAGTTGGGCAAAACTGAAAACCGCGAATCCGCGATCAAGCTTTCATTTCTTTAGACAATTTTAGTGAGATAAAAAGAAGCCTTTTCCAACAAGGAGAAAATTTTATGTAATCTTGACTCATTCGTCGTCAACTTCAATGAAGATCATCGTCGTCGCAAGTTGCAATTGCACCAGATGTATACACAACTTTAGCGCGATAAAATTCGAATGAATATTGGGTTGAAGAGGTGGGATCTTTGGTCACGGCGCATCTACGCGCACCCAGGTGTTTACGCATGTGTATATTTCTATTAATCCTGACACATTCTTTCGAAACTTGTTGCCCCGAGTACTTTTGCTATTTTCGACAATATGACGTCAATATTCTCGTATTAAAAAATCATTGAAAAAAAACTTCTTCTCCAAGGAAGCAATTAATGGTCATATTTGGATGTTTGAAACGACTAAAGTAACACGTCATACATTTTAGGTACCTATGTAGCATCGTCGTACGTGACGAACAAAACGTAACACGAATCATTTTGCGTATGAAGATGAAATTTATTTTCTTTTATGGCATATCTTGCTATTCGATGCTGCGGAATATTTTGAACTCCCAGACAGAGCGAGATAGAAAGAGAGGGGGGGGGGGGGAGAGAGAGGGAGAGAGAGAGAGAGAGAGAGAGAGAGAGAGAGAGAGAGAGAGAGAGAGAGAGAGAGAGAGCAGAAAATGACGCCGACAACGCGAAGAAGGCGTGCTTACAAAATATTAGGGAATATATAGTAAGTGAGTAGCCAAGCGAGAGAGATGGAGAAAGGGGGGCGTGAGTGGAAAGTGCCTTGAGAGTTTTTCACTATTACGAAAGAGATCGAATCTCCATCGGCTACAATTGGCGCGTGAAATGAAATAATGTTGACGGGATACCACGATACTACACACGAAATCACAAATTTCTTACGAAAGATCTTATAGCGATGGTATTTTCAGCGAGTCTTTTCATTAAAACAAGCATAAGTACGAGCATGTGCAATTTTCTAGAGTAATTGAATAATCAATTTTCAATCAAATCGTAGGGATTTTTTATAGTAGAAAAAAAAAGATTGACGTAATATCGTCGTTTAAAATATTTCTAATCAATAATTCACTAGCTCGGATCATCCAATTGCAGAATATGGAATTGAACCGTGAATACTATTTTATAAATAATTATTAGAGCCTTTAAAATAAACGTTTACTCGTCGTCATGAAACGCAATTTAAAAATATCTTTCATACTTTAAAATAATTAATTATTTATCGACGATCATATATGGGCTACGATTCAAACTTTTCCTAATTAAAAACGCTGGAGGGCCGCGAGCCTTAATCGTCTTTGCGGATGTGTGAAAGTGTGTCTGTTCTCCCGACATAGTTGTCGCGTGGCTATGAATATGTTTTAACACTTTAAGGCTGAAATTTAATCGACGAGGCATAAACAAAATAAAGAGATTTGGCACGAGTAAACGAGAGATAGTCAGACAGAAGCAACCGATGTACCTACGTGCGACTTAACGCTACAATTTCCTGTGTCAATCAAAGACTGTATTGAATCCACAATAACTACTCGTTAAACAAATATATTGGTGTAATTAACTTAAGTATTTGGTGGACAATAAAATGTTATGGGAAATAAAAAGGGAAGCTACGAGGTGGTTCGTTCCTTCGTAGATAAAATCAAATCGTTGCCAGAATGTCAATAATGTATGATTGGAGAAGTTCATGGAGAGAAAAATATGACATTCGTTTGTCCAGCATCGTAGATACTTAGCGCTTCAAGATTCGGGGACACTTGAAATTTTACGAACAATTCATCGTGTTACTTCGACTATGCCGCCGGATCGTTTTTCATTCACCAGTCAACGAGGTAAAGATCTCAAATGTTGAAATTACTTGGTTGCGTATTGCAAATGAGGACACATTGCGCATCGCACGTGCTGCACGTGAAACCCTTCCAACGCATGTATAATACGAGCTCTTGATCTCGTTCGAACGATAAATGGAATCGGTGTCAATAGTCGGGGTCTCTCGATTATCGTGCAATAAATTATGACTCGCATTGTGGCAACGGTATTGGAGAGGGGCGGCAACTAACAATAAGAGCGAAAGGAAAAAGAAGAAGTCAAAAAAGTACCGAACAAAATATCAGAGTGAGAAAGAAAGAAAGAAAGAGAGAGGGAGAGAGAGAGAGAAAGAAAAAAAGAAAGAGGAAGAAAAAAAAGAACGATTTGGGATGAAGGAAGAAGGCAGAAAGAAAGCAGGTCGAGGCCGGCCGCGACAGACTGCCGGAGACATGTGTACCTATTGCAGCATATACATAGGTACTATACGTACATATAAATAATATGCAGCACGGCCAACGCTTGCATCCATACGCGATCTTGGCTGAAACTAAAGATACATCAATGTATAATCGTTTCCATGCGCCTTATATTAGGAGGCAAAAGGATAGTAAACCACTCTAGAGACCGAAAAATATAACAAACTTTAGAATTTTTTTCAAAGAAACTAAACGACATATCGAAATTCGGTAAATATTTCCTTATTACATAAGTGTAGAACAATATTTATAAATTTTATTAGAGCTGTACTTAAAAATATGGCGGCTTCACAGCATTTTATTAACTGCGATGTTGCTTTTTCATTCCTACCTGACCGAACCCATAACTGCTGCAATTTTAAACCTACAATAATGAAGCAAAAAGAATTCGATATTCTGTGATAACAGCTTCGACGGTACGTATAACTTTTTTTTTTAATGAATTTTGCAAAAATGGCCTGTTGTTGAAAAAAAATGTCGACCAAACGCAAAAAAATGCACAAAAATTGTTAATAACATTTGAACTATGCAATATACAAAACAAATCCTACGTAGTGTCGAGACTGTTATCATACTTTATCGAATTCTGCTTTTTGGTTTATTATTGTAGCTTTGAAATTGCAGCAGTTATGGATTCGACCAGGCAGCAATGATAAAGAAAAGGCATAGCTGGGAAAATGCTGATAAGCCGCCATCTTCTTTAGTACAGCACTGATAAAATTTATAAACAATGCTCAATACTTGTATAATGAGGACAGTTTTACCGCAATTCAATGCGTCGTCTAGTTTCTTGAAAAACAAATCCCAAAGTTTGTTATATTCTTCGACCTCTAGAGTGGTTTACCCCCTTAAGACATTGAGAGTAGGAAAATGTGTACGTTAACAGAATTTCGCGACTAATAAACTTGCAGCGAATCTTTTTAAACTATGCCGTCTTTAATCCGCCCTCTTGTCCAAACAGGTAAAGAATAAATATATTCCAAAAACAAATTGGCGAAGCCCCACCCAGCTTTACCAAATTTTCATGGCTCGACCTCAAATTTGAAAGAAACGTTGCCCGAATTTAGTACCCGAAGACGGATGAAAGTTATGACCGGGTATGTTGTGCTTTTTTTGATAAGACATAAGTATATTTCAAGAAAGACTACCACGATGGTTGATCCCCAAATACTTAAATCGAGGGAATGTCCGACAATCGAGGTCCGATGGTTGCACGCGTTCTCGATCTCGTTGCAGATTGACGATCACATCGTTCGTGGGATCCGGCGCAATTACGTTCTCTGGGCCGAATTCGTCAATCTGGTCCACGGAAACGTCTTGACGATGAACCCGGAGCTCGCAAACGCAATTCTCAACGATCGAGATCTTGAAAACGACGCAAACGTACTCGATCCGAGTATCACAGTTCGTTCATTAACATCGAGGAGATACCCCGAAGACGATGCCGTCATTGACTCGGGCTCCGAGGTCAACGTTGTTATCCACCCCACTACTCCGAGAATATATGCAGCTTCAAATTATGTCAACGCGGAGCCCGTAAACGAAATGGTCGCTGAATCGAAAACGTCGTCGACTCTAAACGGCGAGAGTCGTTGTTTACCTGGACCTGGTCCCACTAGCGACCACTCTTCTTCTTCATATTCTTCTGTACCTACTGCTTTAAATATTAATTTTATATCCGCAAATCACATTTTCGTAACTTTATTTATTTTACACCAGAACCCGACCGACTGACTTCTCTTGTAACATATAACAATTTGCCTATCTCGCACAATACAAATAAACTCTATATAATGATTTAAGATAATATAATAATGATATAATTATTAAGCCGAAATAGTCCAATTTACGTTACGAAATACGTATCTAATTCTTTTCGATAGATCTTGGCTGGAATGGAATTTTACAAACGGGTAGACGAAACGTGTCAATTGATGCGTATGCAAACTTCAAACACGACAGTTTTTATTTCTCATTTGACCCACGCATCATTAAAAGATCGTGTGCCCAATTTGGCCGAAAATGAATGAGACTTGCTTGCACGTGTAACGGTCTAATTGGTAGTGTCGACCGCGTTATTTGCGAGCTGTGTCACTAACGTATTATAAGGATATTAGTATGTATATATATATATATATATATATATATACTAATATATATATATATATACGCGCGCGCGCGCGCGCGTGTGTGTGTGTGTGTGTATGTGTGTGTGTGTGTGTGTGTGTGTGTGTGTGTGTGTGTGTGTGTGCGTGTGCGTGTGCGTGTGCGTGTGCGTGTGCGTGTGCGCGTGC